>JAOBAY020081542.1:0-10786 GCA_025331085.2 Zoanthus sociatus
TCCGTTATATATTTGTTCTTTGTTAAAATTTGATAATACTTGCCCCCCCCCCCCCCCCTCCCTCGTCACTGAAAAAACCCTAGCTATCATCATCATCATCATCAACAACCTTTATTTAAACACGGTGTTAAACATTAGGCAAACTACAACTATGTAAAAAAGATATATCAATATACGGTAAAATATAAAACGCCCCGACTACGGCCATGTACTGCAACTATCTTCAATGCTGGTAGAAAAGCGGAAGTCCTTGATGAGTTTGGTGTTTTGGCACCAGGTTTCCAGGTGTTATAAAAAAGAACACTCCTCTGTACTTTGCAATTGTTTAAATTTTATATACGTCGTGTTAAGCCTCTTAACTTATAATATTTTAGTTTTCTTTAACGGACCCAGCGAAACCCTACCCAGCGGAATTTTAGCCTTCGCAGAACGTAGCAAATTTTCTGACCCAGACCCGTTTTTACCTTCCCCAGTGCGAAAGCTAAATACCCAGTGTGTTTACTGTGTTTTACGCGCGCCTTGCTTACGTAGAACTAGTACACGAAGTCAAAAAACCCAGCGAAGAAATTGTCTAACCCAGGTTTATGTGTGAACCCCACTAGGGTGGGGTGGTGAGGATTACATACTTTGTCCGTGATGTTGTCTTGGAACCAGTCATACATTCACTAGAAAAACCCAAACCTGATAGTCAGAGTCTCCTTCTCCGCGATAGGTGATGTTGAATATGGTGCCATAACTTTTCCAATTGCTATTTCTAGTCAACCGCACTGTAATCGATCGGCGTGTCAGAGGGGTGGGGACAACCATGTGCTTAAATGTATTAGGAGGCGGGAAGGTATGCGCTGGTAAAAAAAAGGACAACAAAAAAACTTGTTGAGAAAAAAAATTTTTTCATTGAGTTTAGGTTATCCAGTATATCGCTTGCAGCCGCTCATTTCTTGTTTCAGTAAATAAGATTTAACATAATAATTAAACAAACAACTGTTACCTTCTTATTGGAAATTAACGATGCACTTTATTAACGCGACATAAATTAACGCGATATCTAATTAACGCGAATTGCTTCTTGGACTTTTAAAATGTAATTATATTAACGCGAATGCCATCTCCATAGTTGACAAAGTAATTAAATTAACGCGAAACAGAAAATCTGAACACAACAACAAATCTTTATTACCAATTAAGATAGTAAACGAGAAGCTACCGCAACTATACCGCGTGTACATTGATCAAATTAAACGTCAAAAGGCAATAAAATACAGTTTAGGCAAGAACTGAGTTACGTCAATGTATTGTATTTTGATATTAAAAGAGTTATTGTTATATGAAACAAAACAAGGTTTTTTTAATTAACGATAAACAAAAATTACATACTTAAAATTAACGATGACGTAAATTAACATTAATTAAATTAACGCGAATTTTTAAAATTCGCGTTAATAAAGTGCATCGTTAATTTCCTAAAATAAGGTATAGTTTTTTTTTTACTTGGAGGCAGAGTGGCTCAGTTGGCAGAGTTCAGGAGTGAAATGCAGATGACCCGGATTTGTTCCCAGGAGTGAATTCACCTTTAATTTCGAGGGGAAGAGAAAGATTTTAACATGGCACTGTATTTTCAGTAAGACAAGACGCTCTAGGAGCGTATACTTGTGCCAGCTCGTGGATAAAAATAACCCCTGTCCAGTATCTCAAGTATTACATCAAGTGGCTGAAGACCTCGACACAAATAAAAAAACATGGAGCAAACCTAAATAATAACTAGTTCAGCAAAGAAACCATACCTAACGCAAGATCATCGAATGCCACAAACACGTCCAGTTTCTTGCTGCTTGTCAGACCCACTCTATTGACTGCAGCAACCCAGATGGAGTACCTTACTCCCTCGGCAACATATCTCACCAAACAATTATACTTGTGAAAAGGAGCGTGTTTACGCACACACAGATCATAAACCTCTATAGATGTGCATCCCTGTTGTCCGTGACATTGATAGTAGATGTAGTATTTCACCGGAAGACCTCCATCGTATCTAGCCGCAGTCCAAGAGATTTGCGGTAGCAATTCAAAGTTGGTCCAGTAAAGATTCTCCGGAGAGCTTGGAACGTCTAAAAGAAAAATAGGTAAATAGATCAGTGCAACATTGCAGGATATACAAAAGTTCAGACTAACGGACGATCGAATAGGAGAAAAAATGGAGGAATAGATTTATTGATTGTTGAGTGGAAGAATGATTGAATGAGATAATGATAAACAGAAAGACGGACAGAGCTAGAGAAAGAGAGAGAACTCACCTCCAACAATTACTGTCACTTTTACTCCAAGGGTTTCCTTATCTCTTAAACCCGTACACCAATATTCTCCAGAATCATTCCACGAGGTACTGTTGATTGACAGCTGCAGTGTTTCATTGCTTATTGCTCGCGTATTGAATGAGATCTGCGTGGGTCCTCGTGACCAGGACAATTTATTACTTGTTAAATGACCAGTCAGGTTGGGAATGGTACAGTTGAGATGCAGCGGTGAACCATATTTAACTGTCACAGTTGTCGAGTCTGTTTCCAGTTTAACTACTTTATGATTTCCTAATAATGAATAATGTTTCTGTTACATATTTGGCATTAATCTTCACTTCACTTGGAGGTTTTGCTCACACTTGCATCAACGTTTGCGTTTACTTGCTCTTTTTGTTTCGTATTTACTTTTTTTCGCTTTAAATTAATAATAATAATAATGATAATAATAACAATAATAATAATTAATCATTTCTATCGCGCCAGCTACATTGAAATATGATCGCCAGCGCGTTACAAATAAATACAGTTTTCAACAGTTGAGGGTCTTAGATAGTCCGCAACAGCGGCTCGCATATATTAATAACCGTAAATGCCGTCTGTGATGAAGACAGTCCCTCGATAGAGTGTCGACAGATTGGACCTACGGTTTAACGTCCTTATCCGGGAAGTAAGGTGCAAGTACAAACATAAAGGTAGCAAACAAGATTGCAAAATCATTTTCGAGTTAACAAACTTCCTTTCCGCACACTAATCAGGAAATGAAGCTGGCAATCCAAAGCCTTGGTCTTCGCAAGAGAAACTAGGTTAAGACTTGGCAAATTTTATTTACTATGATTTGCTTGCCAAGGTGCAAAGGCAAAACTTAGCAAATTAGTAAAGAATTTTCATTGAAAGGTCTAAGTAACCCGTCATAAAAACTCGCTGTATTCAAATTTACTAATCAATAACATGTTTTAAATAATCTGATAGACTTACATACATCTACCTTCTTTTTGCTATTCTTAATCTCCAATTTATATTTTTATCACCTAGTTTAATAGATACTGCCGCCTGGTTAGTCTAGTCGGTAAGGAACCAGTCCACCGTGCGGGAGGCTCCAATTTGATACCCGGCCGGACCAACACTCAGGTTCTTAAAATAAATGAGAAGGTGCTGCCTTTACGCTAACATCTTTTGATTGTTAGACCATCACCCAGGGTCTTAAAATAATTGAGGAGAAGGTGTTCCCATTGCTCTAACATCTGCAAATGGTTAGGCCTTGACTCAGGGTAATATAATAATAAAGGATCCCGGAGAAGGTGCTGCCTTTGCTTTAGCATCTGAAAATGGTTAGACCTCAGCGTGGTTAAACTCAGTCTCTCGACCCTCTATTGGGGAACCGAAAAGGACGGATACACTTCTATCACAAGGAGTAGGGTAGTGATCTCGATGTTGTGTGGCTTGTCAAACTTACTGAGAACATTCCTAATATCTTAGAGAACGATATAAGACTCGCAGTTTTTGATATTAACTTTTAAAGCGCTTTCGAGCTATAAGAATTAAGTATAGTATTATTATTATTGTTGTTTTTTGTAAGCAAACTACAGTATTTCTAAACAACAATTAGAAAGAAGACGTTTATTATTTGTCATAAAAATCTCGTACTCGTTGCTATGCTGTTTTGTAAATAATCTATTCACTTGATTGAACCTAAAAATCGCTGGTAGGAAGATTGAAAACTGCAAAGTCTGAAATCAACAAACACCAATGGGAAGACATTGTTAATTATTAGAACATTTTGTTTTAGTCATTATGATTTATGGAAGGTTGGTTAACGTAAGGGTTGGAGGTTAAATTTTAGTTGTGACGGATATGTCAGCGAACAGTCTTCGTAAAACAGTTTTGATCTTTTGGATTTCCTTTTCCTGTAGGACATTACGGTGATCCAGCCCAGCTGGTTTGTAAACTGTGTAACTCCTTGTGTTTATCATGTGAAACTACCGATCCAGGAAGGTGTACCGCCTGTGGTGAAGGTAGATTCCTTAGTGAAAATAAATGTTTAACCCCAAATGAATGCCCTAAAGGAACATATCCAAACGCAACACTCAAAGAATGTGATCAGTGTTACAAGTCGTGTTTGAATTGTTCTGGAAAGACGCAACAACAATGCACTGCTTGTCTTGAGGGATTCCATTTGTTCAACTCTCAGTGCCTTCTTAAATGTCCTGACGGGACCTTTCCTGATGAAACAGGGTGAGAATTGTCAGATATTTTACATTAAAAACGTCGTTGCTACTATTATCATCATCATCATCAGCATCATCATCATCATCATTACCATCATCATCAACATCAACATCAAATACCCAATTACTACAATCCCACCAAAATCAATGTCACAACCTCAGTGTCATAAATAGCCATCACCTTCATCATTACCATAGCTACCAGCATCACCACCATAACCTCTAGTACTAACATCATCATCATCATCATCATCATCATCGCTGATGTACAGCTTGGTTTTAATTCTGTTTCGTTAATTGCGCGCGCGGATTTTGAACAATGAATGAAGGTTACATATTAATATATTGTTACTGCTTTTTGTATATTCTAAGATATATCAAATATACTGTATTAATGAGTTATATGATATGTATGAATAAGTAGTATGATATGTATGAATAAGTAATATGATATGTATGTAATGAAGATAGGTAAATACTAATCTGGGTTGTGAAGCAATATTTGTTTCCGCCGCCATTTTGGCTGACATCTCAACATAAATTATTTTGATGGCGAATAAACCATCTGAAGGCAGTTTGTGTTTTCAGTAAGTAGAATCACAATTTCTCTATCTAACTGTGTTTCAGACGCAAGCGGCCAATTAAAAAATTATAAAAATATAATGTGTAGGAAGACACAATGTAAAGTTGAAATTTGGCAAAGAAAGACATTTAACAATTTTTTAACTGAACCTCGCAATTCCTTTTTGTAGAAAATGCTTACATTGCCATGCCGACTGCCACACATGTTACGGCAAAGGTCAATCCCAGTGCTTAAGCTGCCAGGCTCCTAAGTTTCTTTTCCAGTCTCGATGTGTGACGCAGTGTCCAGGGGGGACATTTAGTGATCATGAACTGCAGCAGTGTGTAACATGTGACGTGACGTGTGCTTCGTGTAGTGGATCTACCCCAGAGCAATGTACTGCATGCAAAGGTATTTTATTATATTTATTATCATTATCGTTGCATTATCTTTATTATTGTCATTATTACAGTGTTATTGTCAATATCACTGTCATTATCATTAGTGTTATTGTAATCGTTTTCATAGTCATTTTTGTTTTTTCCGTTCACTTGAACTGATTCATTGCCACTAGTAGCAAATTAATAAGATATTTTTTTATGAAAAAGTCAAAATTCTCCAATACTGTAACAGAAAGGTTACTTTCGGCAGAACATTTCTAAAGATTAATATTTTATTAAACGTCAATTGCGAAGGAAGTGGTTGCCCATTCTTCCTAGCCAGATGCTAATGTTTAATAGCTTGACGGCTCAGATCTTGGGGTGAAAGTTGGATTTACAGAGGAAGGCATTTAGAGCTAGTGATTTCACTTTGACTGGGAAATGTTATGTTACCTGCAAATCAAAGGGTGTAAACTAGGTTTATTTTTTATTTGTTGTCTTGAGGTTGAATCATTGGCTCTTGTTAATGTTGTTTTGTTATGGTGAAGTCGAATGTGGGGAGAAGTAAAAAGATTGTCTTTTTAGCTGCTCCTCGACCAGTTAACATTAAGAACTTCTACCACTGTTCATGCATTGTTCTGCATGTTTATAACATGTTGGTTGAACTATTCATGTTGCAGATAGCTGGACTTTGAACGGTTCAAAGTGCATACAACCGTGTAAGAAGGGAGGTCAGTATATGGACACGACTGGCTGCCATGACTGTGATTCATCTTGTGTCACCTGCATAGGTCCTACTAAGACAAACTGCACATCATGCCAAGGTGTAAAATTCCTTGATACTTTGACTCAGCTTTGCTCCTATGAATGTCCTTCTGGTTACTATGGTGAGGAACATTCTGGTATGTGTAAGTCTTGCTCTCCCGGATGCAAATTGTGCCATGGACCAAGTAATTGCAAAAGCTGCAATGCAGGCCTGGTGCTAGTATTGAAGCGTTGCCAGAATCACTGTCCCTCGGGTACTTACAAGACTCCCACAAACACTTGCGAACCTTGCCACGTTTCCTGTGAGGAGTGCAACTCGTCGCCAACTCAATGTATCAAGTGCAAAGATCACGAAATGCTTTCAGAACAAACCTGTGTTACTGTATGTCCGAAAGGCACCTTCTTGGAAGAATCAGCCAAAAAGTGCTTCAAGTGTGACCAGTCGTGTGAAGAATGTTCTGGGCCGTTGTCCAATGAATGTACAAAGTGTAACAAGACCTCAGTGAAGGTCGGTTCCCGATGTTTAAAAGAGTGCCCCGCCCAGTATTATTACAATCGAGCAACTGAGCAATGCCAGCCTTGTGATTACTATTGCCATACATGTGAAGGAGGTAAAGGTTGTTCATTCCTTTCATCCATCCAGTCATATTTAGCAATTATTCACCGAAGTGGAAGTGAATAGCGGTGGATATTAAATGTCACTGAGGTGAATAATTGTCTTAGTATATACCACACAAGCTGAATAACTAGCGGACCAAAGAGTAATTTTATTTGTGACATTTTGAAACCGAAGCGAAACAGGAAGCCATTTTGTTTTTCTTCTGCTGCTCGATGGTGAATAGTACTTAGCTAATCACCTCAGAGCTAGCCAATCAGCGTGCATGGAAAGTATTATTCTTTGGCTTGTGTGGTATATAGTAATTATTATATATAGCAGTATGGGGGGGATGCGCACGCACCCCCCAACGGCCGTAAAGGTCCGCAAAGTCCACCTGATTATAAAAGTAATGAAAAATGATCGTCAAAGCATATTTAGAATCACTTTATTTACCTGTGAAACAACCTCAATAATAATTTATAATAAAAGTACCCTAATCCTAAAGTTATTTTTACACAAAACTTTATTATCTCCTAAACTTCGTAACGTAGATAATTCTTTACTACTTTTTTGCAGTTAAAATTGCGATAAAATGACGTAATGTCTGGGGGAGATTGGTCCCAAAAAATTTTGTTTGCACCTCCCCAGCAAAATTTTTGCGTACGGGACCGACAATAGTCATTTGTTGCCTTATAGGATTCTATTCCCACAATGATCTCATATCGGACATATCGAGCGAGCAGATGCTATAATAGACAAGTAGAACAGTTCCTAACCAGTGACCAGGCTCCCATGTGAGCCGTCAGTGACTCAGAGTTTTTTTCTGAACATTCAACTTTCGGAGCACTAGAGTTTGGCATAATACAATTTAATGAAATTAAATGAAGAAGCAACACTTCGTTAGTTTGGTTTTATTATTTACCAAGATAATTTCTTTTTTGCAGGCAACGGTCGTGTGAACTGCACGAATTGTGTTCAGCCTTTTGTACTCCACAAACACTACTGTGTGCGTGCCTGTCCAAGAGAAAATTGGTTTCATGACGGAAAACAGCGAAAATGCATTGCATGCCATTCGTCATGCCGTAAGTGCATTGGTCCTACAGAGCACGATTGCATTTCTTGCAGCGATCCTTTGTCAGCTTTAATGGGGTTTACTTGCCGAGCAAAGTGCCCTAACAAAATGTTTCACAACAAGCAAACTGGACTTTGCGAGAAATGCCATCCTACTTGCAAGACTTGTACAGGCAGTGGCAAACAGAATTGCAAAGATTGCGTAAAAGGTCTAGTTTTGGACAAGAAATCCGGGGAATGTAAATCAGTTTGTCCTGCTGAACAATTTAGTTCATCTGGAAAATGTTTTAGCTGCAACGTAGCCTGCAAGACCTGTAACGGTCCAAATGATGATAATTGCCTGAGTTGCAAGCAATCGTATTTTCTTTACAACCAAACATGTGTAAAGACATGTCCTGAGAAACTCTACGGTGATCTTCTGAAACGGAGATGTCTTTCGTGTCATCCGGTGTGTCGAGCGTGCAATGGCGCTTCATCGTTTAACTGCTTATCATGTACTGCACCATTATATCTTCAAAACACCTCATGTGTACTTTCATGTTCACCAAATCACTTTGCAGATAAAGAGTCGCGCGTTTGCAAGTCATGCTTGCGGGATTGCCCGAATGCTTTCAGACAATCCCACGAACGATCTGTATACGATGCAAATGCAGACAAATTTGATTTCTTTTTTCGGGACCCACACCAAACTGGAATTACAACGTTTCTCGCATTGTCAGTTCTGGCTGCCATTGTTCTTTTTCTTGTAGTGTTTGGAATCCTTCAAATACAGTCGTATAAAAAATACAGAAAGTATCGAGTTCTTGAAAATGGCGATTCAAATGCAAACTTCAATAAGAAACTTAGTATCGATGATCTGGAACCAGAGGATGACGTTGATAGTCATATTTAGTTATATTTCTTAATTTCTAAGCAAACTCTTATATATTTTTAATTGATTAATCTGTCAAGCGGTTGTGAATGTCTTCATTATCTATATAATGTGCGACCGCTGGGCATAAATATGCTTTGTCTGTGACGCAAGCATAACGAGAGAATACATGAATTTAATATCCATTAGCTTTACCAGAATTGAACAAAAGTGATATAATTCATGAAAATTTCACTGTAAAGCTAAATGGAAGAAATATGAAATATATAGAATATTTAGAAAGAATATATAATATAAATGTATCGAAAACATATCTAATTATACGATTTTTAATCTGAGAACACAGTTTGACTTTCAACGTTCTGAGGTAATGACGCCTCCAAGGATTTGATTACAAAATGAGTTAATGATACCGTTCTTTTTAGTTTTCTTTACCAGATGTTTTAAAATTGGGTCCACGTATAAGTATTCGATTAGTTCCAAAACATATTCCCTCGTAAAATTTCTGATTTAACCACGTTTTTATGTCTGGTTTTTACTTTTTATACATCCTGTATACCGCCGCCTTTACTGTGGCCCAAGTTTGAGAAAAGTGTTTGTATTTTTCAATGGTAACTAATAAAAAATGTTCTCAGGACCACTATTACTTTTGTACAATAGAGTTTGCGATAGTTTCTTGGTTATTGTTCAGAGAGAGCATTATTTTTGTACACTTTTGTTTTTATAAGGGATATATTCAGGGTATTTTATCACAGTATATAACATTTGTTAATTTATATATACCAAGATACTTTATGTACAATAATCTTGAAAGGAGCTGACGATAAATTTACTGAAACTAAATTAGATATTTTGAAAAATAAATAAAAATATTGCGTAGCAAAATTTGAACTAATAAAACCTTTGAAATTATTCTTGTCATGTTTTTTCTAATTCTGTTGAATAATCAAAAATAGTTCCAGTGGAAAGCTATAATGAAAGTGTTATTTAGCTACACTGGATTTACGATGGCATTAGCTGCTGGCTATTTTCTTAAAAAGGGAATCGCATATGTTCCTGATATGATCATACATTTTGATTTTAGATCGAGTAATTTTGTTTTAAGTAACCAAGGAAAGCACGATTACTTACCTACAAAAATATCTTTTCCTTTCTAAAACTTTTTAACCGAAGAATACTTGACAAAGAAAAACACAATTTGACAAGAAGAACGTTGGCTTCCTTTGCACCCTCTCCCTATCTGTTTGGCCTTTTAAGCAAAATCTGTTCTTCGCCTGAAGTCTACTTCATTTGCCTGACGAGATAACTCCACGCTAAAATTCACGCGAAGAACAAATTTCGTTTGAGTCGCGCAAATGAACACACAATATTTTCAAGATCACCTATATGAGGTTTTCAAGTGAAATTTAGCGTGGATTTCGCCAGTCAAACTGAATTATGAATGGGTTTTTCCTGAATCGCATGGCAGTTTATTTCAACAGATTGGTGGTTAGCTGCTAGCGTAGCCTGTTCCAGGCTCTCGGTCGCCGTCTTTCCCTTCCAGACTCCGCTCGTCCCGCCCTCTCTTTTCGATTCTTCCCACTGACCGAGAGCCTGTAACATGCTACTGCTAGCGCCATTGCATTGCTCGGTTGTTTATTACATAAACCAATCACTGAATCAGAATAAAGAAGCGCTCAAAGCCATGACAAGACATTTATTAATTCGTGGAATCAATATTATTATTTATTCATTCAGTTTCTCAAACGATCAAAGGTTAAAAAATGAAAAATTTATTGTTTAGTCTAAAACATGCAATAACAACTCAGCTTTTTGACAAGGATTATAAAGTGGTGAAATTCAAAACAATGATTACGTTCCCTGAACAACGTGGAATCATTCAATGAGGTGACATGACAGTCTCAATCTTACAAACAAATGGCGGAAAACAGTCATAAACTCCAATTAAGGCGGGAGTACACCCAAAATCTATTTTCTTAATTCGGTTGTTTTTCGGGAGTATAATTTCATGTCAGTAAAC
>JAOBAY020081553.1:0-10785 GCA_025331085.2 Zoanthus sociatus
GTCAGTTGCAAAGGAAGTGGTTGCCCATTCTTCCTAGCCAGAGGCTGTTTAATCACTCGACAGCTTGGATCTTGGCATGAAGTCAAATTTGCAGAGGGAGGAAAACCGGAGTACCCGGAGAAAAACCCTCGGAGTCTCAAATTTCAGCAAACATGCGGAGCCTGGGAATGATTCCCAGGTCGTAGAGATGGAAGATACAAGTGATGGCCACTACGCCAACCTGATTCCCCTGATCTCAGCATCCCTTATAATCCGGTCAAATGTCATAAAATTATAAGTTAGTACGCCATATAAGCTTCCCATGAAATTTAAGCCAATGAAAGGAAAGATAATAGTCACCCCAACCTTATAACCCTAATTATACCCACAGCCTAACTTCTTTAGTAATATACGGAATGAAACGCTCCAGTACGGAAATTGTCCCGTTCTTTCCACTGTCAGTATTAATCAAGACAAAGTTTTTTCGAAAACTTGTTCATGCCACGAAACTTGGATAGACAGTATTTATATCTACTTTATATGTTAATTATATTGTTAACCATGTACTCACCAAAACCTTTTATGCGTGAGTCGTTTAGTTGCCGTTTGTCTTGCACTATCGATAAAATAATCAAAACCATAATTCAAAGATTTGCAACCTGATCTATATCGCTCCATACTTTAGTGGAACGGATCGAGCAAGATTAACAAGAGAGAACTAGTATGTTGTCTGAACACAGGCTTCCCAAACTTAGAATTCTACTTTTTCTGCATCTGCGACGTACTTCTAAAGGTTTTATACTGTGTCATTATTACTTAGTGTTAGATAATACATAAGTTAAAGAAGTTTGTTGATTCTCTAAAATCGTTTTTATTTTACTTCCTAGTTTGAAATAAATTTAGAATCATAAAATCCTGTTATAAGGGAAGCAACACTTTTTCGAATATATATACACCTACCTAGCGACGCGGCCGCAAAATGGAATAAAAATCGGTACAAAACACAAATATACAACACATTAAAGGTAGATAACAGTACTTTCAAACTAGGTAGTACCGTAAGTAATTTGCACTATTTAAGAGCATCAACAAATTTCCCATACATTTTCTTATACGGAGTACAACACAGTGAGTCGTTCGTGTCGTGCCAAAAAAGTAGAACTATTTGGGGAGCCCTGTGAGAAAACCCAATTATTTTGTAACCAGGCCGGAAGTGTGAGGTTACACATTTTCAAGAAGAACAATAGGTGTATCATATGTTCCATATCAAAAGGGATAAAAAAACCAAGAGGAGTAGAACGGTTTTGCTGAAACAAGCGGTAAAAAAGAGATGAGGTACCAATCTGGGATTAAATATCTTAGACAGAATTGTTTGAAACCATTTGGTTTCAAGCCTAAGCAATTTTTGTTATAGAATTTAGAATCGGAGTTAAAATGTTGCTGTTTGTCACTATATGACCACAGTATTATTATGTCTAGCATGGAGAAAAAAGAAATCATACGATTTACGAAATTTTTAGCTTTCAAAATCGAAATACAAATAAAATTTGTTTGATGTTTAAAAAATCATGAACTTGAACGAACTTAAAATTTCATCTTCACGTTCGGTATTACTGTGAAAAATTGTTTTTTACTTTGCTTGATAAGAAGCTGTATTAAGAATCAACTCCGTCTGTTTTGATCCTGTAGTGTAGATTATCTGGTGTTCGTGCTGTGAATCATGGATTACAGACTTCAAGAAACCCGCAAGTCAATTAAAGTAGAAAGAACAAGTTCTGACGAAGTAGTCAATAACTATGGAGTACATTATCATGAGTCACAATCGTATGACTCTGCTTCTGGTGATAATTCAGATGTAAAAGAACACAACACCATTGGACTTCCATTAAAACTTGCGAGTTACAAGCTTGGTGACCGCAAGGTTGTAACATTACCAGATGTCTATGAAGCTGTGCGTAATTTATGTGGCTAGTGTTCTTCAGTGCAGGGTACTCTGGGAAAACTTGGCATAACTGCAAACCGTTTTTCACCATTTGAGCTCACTCGGCTTAAGCAAATTCAAGGAGTAAACCCTGGGGCCAAGTGTTGTTCTTATATTTTAGTAAATGAACTCGAACACTTACTTACAAGACTTGATACTCAGTATGGTTATAACTGTCAAGCATTGATTCAGGTTTCACCTTCTACTTTACTTGATGTGGTTAGACATTCTCAGGCAGCAGATTCAAGAAACTCCATTCAGGTGAGCTCATCAAGTTACTGCCAACCAAGTTCATCCAAGATAACTTCTTTACCAGAAATGCTACGAATTCACACATTTATGCTAGACGACCAAGTAATAGTTGATTATGCTCATATCCAGACAAATTTTGAGTTACTGTTCAAGAATTCTGTTAGTTTTGATGAATGTATTGCGAGACTGGCCATAAACTCTATTGCATATTCAAGAGATGGGGATGTATCCACAATGAGGCTTTTTGTAACACAGAGAGATGCTAGTAGAATGTTACAGTATGCAGGTGCATTGACAAATGTCGACACCACAAATATAAAATGGATCAAGCCTAGAAAACTTTCGAGTGTTAATGTCAGTGGAAGTTCATCCCGTAGAAATTCAGATGTCACAAATGAGAGCCCTAGGAAAGAACAATTAATCAGAAATACAAATGTTGGGACTGAACTTGATGTGGCTCATGATAACGGTACATTGTTCCATATAGCTGACAAAACAGTGCAGAACATATCTTTTCATAATTCTTCAAGGGAACCTGCTTGCACAACTGTAGAAGCTAGGCACTTTTCTGTGCCTGACCTTTCTGTTAGCGTTGATGATAAGAACAAACAAACGATCATGAGACCTAATATTGTACCAGAGGGGATGAGTCAAAACTTAGAATCTGATGATATAACAGGAACTAGTAACTGTCACACAGTTGATGACAATGAAATACATACTACCGATATTTATGATGATAATATCACTTCGATCACTCTTAACGCAGCTTGTGATTATGAAGAAGACTGTGCAGATTCAGGGTACACTGTTCGAACATTTGAAATAAATGGAGAAATTGTTGTCTGTATTCCAGATATTCACAAAGTGATTATCAGTTTGTATGGGCAGAGTGTTCAGGTAGGCTATTACATGAACCGCCTTAACATTATCACTCACAGATTTTCTCATACGCATGTCAAGCAGTTGAAACAACATAATGTTCTAAGTCTTAAGGCAACTGTTTGCACATACATTTCAAAAATTGATGCTCAGAAGTTGATCAAGATGTATGATGCTATTAATGTGAATGGTAAAAGTGAAAAAGTGTATTGGGCAGAGCCAATTGTTCTTGAAGATTTGTGTTTTGAACAAAGCAGAGAGAGCATTAGAGACGATACTGCATTGTCCGAGAGTGAATCAGCTTACCCATTTGAGCTCACCCAAGCTAGTAATGTAAAAATACCAACTTTCATCATTGAGGGAGCAGTAGTTGTCTCAATGCCAGATGTACACAAAGCTGTACAAATCGTCAATGGTCAGAGTGTTCAATTGAGGTATAATCTTGAAAAACTGGGTATTGTGAAAAGGAAGTACACATATTCCCAGGTGTATCTGCTGAAAGCTTTTAGTGGCCTTAAGAGACCCAGTATGTGCACATTTATATTGAAATCAGATGTAGACAGGTTGCTGGGACTTTATCTCACACCAGAGAAAAGGCCAAGATTAAATTACATTGAGTGGCAGCCCCCGGTTAGGTTGGAGGATCTAAACCAGGATCAAAGTAGTTGTGTGGAGAGTGATGCAGGACAGCAAGAAACAAATTCTGTATTGGCTGAATCAACACAGCAGGACATGCCTTCAGATGATGAAGCACAGTGTAAGTGAATAATGAACATTACATTGGGTTTAGTTTACTGTTGTTTGCAATCTAGCAAGATATTAGAAGCATAAACACCTTTTCTGTGTATTGAAAATGCTATTAGTAAAGACTGAACAATGCCTTTTCAATATCTTTCACATCTAGTGTAATAAAAACACTGTAGGGCTAGAAAACTGATAAATTAAAGTATTCATTGCAGCAGCAGATGGATGAATATAGGAACACTATATTTTTTGCTTGAAATTAACAAAAATAACATTTGCTCATATCGAGTCAGCTTTTTAACACCAAGTAGGGACAAAGATTACTAGATATAAAAGATAGATTATTAATATTACTATTAAAAAAGGATAATGGCTTTTCCACTAAAGGACTTTCAAAATTAATTTTCATCGCTATCATAATAACATTCATGTCAATCATAATCAGCAAAAATGTAAAAGAAAGCTAATTTTAAATGTCTTGTTTGACATCAAATATTAACTCAATTGGTTTAATTGCAGCTGTATTTTAGCATTATTGTATTACAGTAACATCTGAAAAAGATTAGATTTAATTTTTTCATATTTTTTGTAAATTTAAAACAGATTCTCTTACTGGATCAGGGCTTCCAGCTAATGATGAAAGCTCCGAATGTAATTCAGGACAAGCCTTGGAGCACTGTGATGATAAATCTTTATCTTCTGATGATACTTACAATTCCAAGCCAGAAGCAGCACAACACATTTGTACCGCATCAGTAGGAGAAAGTAGCAACAAACCAAGTTTCCATCAAACAGACATTTTGCACCAGAATATTCCTCGTGTTACAGGCGGACCACAGAGGGAAGCCTTTTGTACAACCCATAGTCCTGGGTTGCCTGTGGCAAGCAGTACCTCATGTATGCAAGTGGGAAAAGAACAGAGGCCGTGTTTACATTCAGGTATCACAGAGATGGCATTTATAAGTAATTGGGAATGGTAGAATAAAATTGTCAGTATCATAATAATTTTCTAGTTCCTTAATTGAACTTTGTTCTAAAACCAATATTTAAAAGTAAGTCAGTGGAGTGGAGTTTCAGTGATGTGTGTTACTTCACTTGTACTAAAATACCCAGTTCATCTTTGTCACATACTATATATTACTAAAATATATTTGTATATAATATTTCTCATCAGGTGAAGACTTTGTAAGTGTATTAAATTGTACATTGCTTTAGTGCTTTCAGAAATAAGGGGAAGATTTTTTGAACTACGGTACGGGTTAAAGCAACTGTAAGGATCTTATTTGCATGGCGGCAGCTAGGATTTTCTTAGTGGGGGGAACAAGTCCTCTGAAATCTTAAGAGAGCACTAATAATCTAGTATTAAAAAAATACTGTATTTCTTTTATACGCATCCATGTACAGAGGTGCTATAAATGGAAAAAAATATTGTAGCGTCATTTAATTCCTACCAAGTTCTATCTCTCGGTTTTTAGTTTCCAGTTATTTATTTTTTACTTTATCCCAAAATACTACTGAAAAAAAATTGTGGAGGGGAAGGATGGGGGGGAGGAGGGATGAAGGAAGGGGAAAGGGGGGGAGCAGCTGCCCCGGCTAGCTACGACCATCACGATTTGTTATCACATTGCAATATTAACCAGACTATGATGTGATTGTCTTCTTTTGTTCTCTACTGTAAGAATTACAATTCTAACTCCTGTTTACTAGCATACAAAATCGATTTTCAAAAAAATACTTAATCTGTCATTTACGGTACCAGAAAAGCCAAAACATTATACCAATAAAAACATTTGATTTCAGAAGTGATGTGCTATAGTCAAAAGAGGTTACTTGATTTATCATCACAAAATGAACAACTTGAAGCAACAGCTAAAAGATTGAAAGGTGAGTGATGTAGGAAAGATCATAGGTCGCACATTTCAGTTGGTCCGACAATAGACGAGTTCACACTCGTAGTTGCATCATGGGTAGTCAGGGCATGGATTACAGAGAATCAAGTGGCGAACTGAGGTTTATCGACGATTTCTCGCAAAATCATAAGCTGTAAACTCTCGGATTTTCAGACAGGCAAGCTTAGCTCTAATCCTTGACACCTGTGTTTGGTTGAAAATTACACGAAAACCGTCTTAATCTCTTTGCAAATGTATTGTTTGTGAGAGCGATCGTGAGGAACTTACTCGCTTGAAAACAACAAACTTTCAATAGAATCCCATAATTTCTCAGGTACTTTGCGGCCAGTTAGGCCAAAACTTAGCATGTGACTAGAGTATGAACTTACTTTGCCTGTCTGAAAATCCAAGAGTTTACAACTTATGATTTTGCGAGAAATCGTTGGTAAACCGCAGTTCGCCACTCGACTCTCTGTAATCCATGCCCTGATTACCTATGATGCAACTACGAGTGTGAACTCGTCTATAGGTACATGGTCACACCGAAAGGTGCAAGTTTTTAGCGGAAATCTATACGAGGATATTCTCTCCCAGGAAATTTAAAAACTAGAATATCTTAAACGCTATTTCCAACAGGTAACTTTAAGCAATTTGAAAGAAAAAAATCAATTCGTACATTTATCTAAATTGCCCTCGTACTTTAACTTGAAAAATTATGTGTACTAAAAATAATTTGTTCTTTATGGAAAACTTAACTTAGCATATCGTTCTGCAGAAATCTACTCTAACATCCCTACTTTCGTACAATCTTGCTATCTGGAAAAGTTTGATTGAATAGGAGGTTTGCGTTAGCTGAAGCTTTGTGGCAATCTGGGCTCCACAATGAACCCATTGAACAACAGTTCAGCATATGTGATTTGATCACAATCTCCAAAAATAAGTTGACAAATTTCAATGAAGCTAAACCCGCACCTAGCTCGTTGTTCTCCACTCAATCGTTTATTAGTTACGAGGAAATTCCTTACTAAAATGCTCTATGAACGGTGCACGTGCAGACACTGCGGTATGTGATTGGCTAATATTAATAAAGTGTATTTATTTTCTTATTTTAATAATTTGTTACACAAACATAAACGAAGACTTATAAGTAAACATAACATGATTGTAACGCTTGTATTCTGAGAGCTAATGGCGTATTGTAACACTCCTCATGTTGTCAAGTTCAATGGAAAATGAAACATTAAAAGCTATAGCGGAAATTACATAATTCAGCGCAGATGCGGGTTTTTTTGGCGGGTTAGCGGGCTTCGATGTTCCAATGCGGCTCTGACGTGCAAGATTTGTGTCACTTGGGACCTGCGCAATGATTGAAGAGTCAAGATACACTAACCAATAAGGGCAGTGCTCCCCCTGGTCATTAAAAGTCTATATTTTGTTTTTCGCAGATTTAAGGCATTGCAAAGGTCATAAGTTGGCTAGAATTTATTTTTGAGGTCTTAAAAGGCGTTGTATATGTAATGAAAATGAAAGTAAATTTTTCTTGCGGCCAAGTCCTGTATGCATATCGGAAGCAATGTTTGCAACTTGCAAGAACACACCACTCTGAATCTGCCGTTGTTGAATATAAAATTTATAGATTTTTGTGAGGGTGTGATCTTGTTGACCATGGAAAGTGTTTATTTGTATTGTTGTCTCTTTCTTTTTCCGATTTTTTATATTGTAAAATTGGTCTTAAATGTTTTTACTTTAGACATTAAAAAGTCTTAAAAAGGTCTTAAACTAGTTGGCTCCTGAGTGATAGGAACCCTGTGTTATGTTTTTGCCTCTTGTTATTTCCGTAATTTCTTACAGTGACATTTGCTTTTATTGCCAGGACTGAGGAGCAGTGCTAAGTACAAGGTAAATTGTGCAACATATAGATGCAGTTTTTCCTTTATTTGGGGAGGGTTCCTTATTTAACATGACTGACCGGGTCGTGTAACTTAAATCAAACCTGCTATTCTTTTTCAAACAAAAAAGTTGCAAGGAACTATCCTGTTTGCATTTACATAAATTGCACTCACAACTGCAAAGATTTTTTTTTTATGATGTTCTCGTTAAAAAAATTGTGTGTTCCAAACTTGGTAACAATAATATTGGGACTCAGTCGGGGACTCAGATTTTTTCTTTCTCTCACGCTTGTGTGATTGTTGATTAATTGACCTTTCACATTTATTACCGAGCTTAAAACTCGCCATCTTTGTTTCACTTATCACTACCTACAATGACTTCGTGCTGAGCTTAGCAGTATGCAGGACGTGTGTCACATATGAACTCAGTTTAATGACCTTGCTCTCCATGAGTTCTCGTAGCTCAATGGATAGAGCGCCAGTCCGGTGTTCGGGAGGTCATGGGTTCGAATCCTATCGGGGACACGTGTCACATATGAACTCAGTTTAATGACCCTGCTCTCCGTGAGTTCTCGTAGCCCAGTGGATAGAGCGCCCGCCTGGTGTTTGGGAGATCATGGGTTCGAATCCTATCGGGGACTCAAGATTTTTTATTTGTCCCGAGCTCAAAATTCACCAACTTTATTCACTTCACAATATTCTCTCTTGTTTGCTGGCTACTCCTGTCCAATAAAATTACTATACATGTTGTTTTTCAGAATGACTTTGACTGGTTCAAGAAAGGTCTCCTGGCCACGTTCCCAATGCAGCAGTTGGATGATCAAGAATACAATGCTGTGCTGTGTAAGAGTGCACACGATCTCATGACCGATATGCACTCTGTTGATAATGTACTCAGGAGCCTACGTATAAAAATTAACATTCTCAGGTAAGAGAACTTTCAACAGAAGAGGGATCAGGGACTTTTCAATAACTAAGGGAGGGCAAGAGCTTTTCAGTATGAAAGGGGTAAGGAACTCGATAAGTAAGAGAAAACAGAGATTGTCTCTATGTAAGTGAGGAAAGAGAGGGATTTGTCAATAAGTGAGGGAAGACGGATTTGTCAGTAAGTAAGGGAGGATAGGGATTTGTCAGTAACTAAGGGGGGACAGGGATTTGTCAATAAGTGAGGAAGGACAGGGATTTGTCAATAAGTGAGCGAGGACAGGGATCTGTCAGTAAGTAGGGGAGAATAGGGATTTGTCAATAAGTGAGGGGGGACAGGGATTTGTCCATAAGGGAGTGAGGACAGGGATTTGTTAATAAGTAAGGAAGACAGGGATTTGTCAATAGTTTTTGATGGTCAGGGACTTGCTTTTCTATTATTTATGCAACGTTGATGAGGCCCAAAAGGTCGCAACAACTGTCCATGGCTGTTGATATTTAGGATCACAATTATTTATAGTGTATTTCTTTTAGCTACCTTTCATGTAGATTTATTGAATGTCCACTGAAATAAACCAAATGTTTTCAAAGTGCCAATAAATCAAAATTGTTGTTGGTGTTGTATTTAAGGAGTAATGCCCACTTCAAACGTGGTTTTAGTACCAATTTTGGTGGCTGTGCTATCAATGTTTGATTACAAAACTGAAGAGGGCTTAGAGTAGTTTTTGCTTTGTCGTTTCTTGTTTTTGATACTTTGATTGTTCTTTTAAGAAACCCAAACGATCCCGAATTAAAGCACTGGAAGTATCCATTAACCAAGGATAGTCCTGGAAACGAAACATTAACATCTGTCCAGGATTTATGCTCGCCTACCTTAAATAAGGCACATAAAACTACTACTGACTCTACCCCTGACGAAAAGTCTGACTGCACACCTGAGCCCAAACCGGAACCTGTTGCTAACGGCAGTTTAAATGAGAAGATTGAAAATGGATTATCTCCCATTCATCCTTCAAACGACCCTTTATCTTCCGTTGCGAATGGAAAAGAGCCTTTATCAGTAGGGCTAGCTGTTAACGGGGTTAGTGGCGACAGTTATCAAGAAACCAGTGAAGTGCAAATGACGTCATTCAATAATGAACTTAGTCAACCCACTAATGACGAACCAATGTCGCCTGTGCCTGCACTTGTGCCAGTGGGTGGGATGTCTTTTGAAGAGCCTGCTGGTTCAGGAACTGTTCATAAATCACCTGTACGCCCCATCGAGGCCGACAAACCTGTTGCTTTATCGGAAAATCAACCCCAAAATACACTAGCCTCAAATAATGGCAGTTCAACTCAACATGAAAGAACTACCGCGACCAGTGCTGTAACTTCACAGGATGAAAGAACTATGTTATCCAGCGGTCTTTGCACTGCTGAAGGGATGCTGGAAGCAAGTGAAAAGCACAATTCCGTTTCTGAGTTAGAGGACCGATCCATTTCAAAAGAAAGTTCAAGTGCAGCTGAGTCGGAAGATTTAGAAAAAGAAAGAAAAATGGCATTAAATCCACCTTCCCATAACCTGCTGGACAATATTTGTCAACTTCAGATCGATGTTGAAAAACGTCTTGATGAGATCGAGCGACAACTAGACAGTAAGTGTATTGTTTATCTTGTTTTTGTAAAACGCTACTGAGAGCAATTTCTCAACTGATTGATACAATCTCTGGAAAATTCTCGTCTTATCTTCCCTGTGTGGTTATAGTCTTTTTTACTTGCATACGTAGCATTTTATACTTAAATTTGTGTTAAATAAAGTATTTACAAGATAAACAAGATCTAAAATCACACCATTTCAGTCTTTTTCTAACTGACTTTTACATTTAAAAAGAAATTCCCATGAGATACATGTACTATTCCGCTTTTCTTATCACCAAAAATGTAGATAATGTAATTTAGGATTGACCTGCCTTGACTAGCGATTGCTATTTGCGGGTCAAATGGTTTAAACTGTATAATTTTTTGCAAATAAAATATTGCTGTTTATGTTGAATGTATCTTTAAGGAAAGAAAAAGTATTTTCTCTTGAACTAAAGAGAGTTTTAAACTTTTACATCAGTTGTTAAAGATTTGAACGTTTTTTAATACTTTCTTGTGGAAACTAGTAATTTAAAAGTGGTTTTTACTATATTAACCCTTTACATGCTAGATTTTTTAAAGTCAAAAATTTTAATTTTCTTAAAAATAAAAACTTCAGAACTAG
>JAOBAY020081563.1:0-10782 GCA_025331085.2 Zoanthus sociatus
TATTGGTTATTCTTTTGTATTTGTTTTAAAACTCCGTGAGCCCAATTCGATCAATTTAAATTGATCCAACGTATACCAGCGGAATTGTTGTTTCGTGGTTATTCATTTATACGCTTCTTTTTTAGTGAATGCAAATGGATCGAATCTCAGTTTATGTTAGAGAAACGTTCAAGATATGTTCCAGAGCACAACAAATGCATTTCTTATTAAAATAACAATAATAACAACAACTTATTTATACACGATTCAATTAAGGAGCTTTAAAAACAAACTCGTTTAAAAGTGAACATGTCTCAGAAAATTCTAAAATATGTTACAATTCTACCCCATCCTAGATCCTCCAGATGATATACATATTTCTAAATGGCACCTCTTCCCATACACCATAAACTATAAATAAGACTACCGCATCCCTCCCCACGTACCACTCACTCACTGAACATAAAACTACTATGCACTACCTCACTTTCAACAATCTATCGTTTATTTAGAGAAAAGACTCATCTATACCGGTGAAGAAGTAGAGTATTTTTTATACAAGATAAGCTTTACTTGTGTACCGAGAAACAGCCTTTCTCAAGTTCTCCGTGTCATTTTTCTTGTTTTTAATATTTAGGAAGTTTCTTGTTTCAAGAGAGTTTAGCTCTAAAAGTTTCTTAAGATTTTTGGTACTTCAGACCTTAGTTTCTTATTAAGTGGCTTCTTATAAAAAAAAATACGTGTACGCTTTGCGTACTTTTGTTTATGCCTGCAATAATTTCTTTCAAATAACAAGCAATATCAGTGCCGATATCTTATCATTTATAGGGAGATTTCACTAAACTGAAAGTTGTCATGATTAAAATAAACCGGATTTGCATGACAACTTTCAGTTTAGTGAATGCGGAAGGTCAGGTACATGAATTAACGTTTTGTTGACATAAACAAAGGTAATGTTTTGTCTTGTGAAATTCATGAAATTGCAATTGTATTTTTCTGGTGTATGGTTAATAAAAGTCTTTGGGCAGCCTTTTATAAATTTAATACTTTTTGACCAATTTTATTCCGTTCAGCATTATCTATGATACGTGAAAGTTACTAGAAAACAATTTTATTATAAACAGGACGCTCTGCAAGCGTATTTAGGTAGATCTTTTGTGAAAAAAATAGCTAAATTTTGAAATTTGTCTGATGCAGTAGTTTCTAAAACAAATTATATAGGAAGTGTCTAAACGACCGGCAACCGGTCACGCAGCTTAAAACACTAAAGACCCGGCAGTTAGTCTTTTTTCTGAAAATATAAGTTAAAAACAAACTAAAATCGACATCGAATGTCCCTTCAAGGATAAAGAACCAAAAAAGCGATTTAGAGGCAGGCGTTAGAAGAAAAAAATGGTCCTTAGTTTTACGCCTCGCACACTTTCGTCCTGTTTCATAACACACTTTTGTAATAATGTTCATAAATAAGTCACTGTCCCTCAAGCAAAACAAAACGCTAATGGCCGGTAGTTTGTTTTTCCCCTAAAATAGAGCGTTTTTGTATGGTTAAAGAACCGTCAAGGGATCCAGTATTCAGGTAACTTAAAACACTAAATGACCGGCAGCCTAAATTTCTTTCCTGAAACGCATCAAAGGTAAATAGTAAGATATCATATAATGAATCTTTCATTGATAAAGAAAATGATTGTAAAAGCATTTTGATTGTTAACCGATTTTCTATCTTTTAAAACTTTTATTTTAATTGTCAGGTCGGTCATATTCGTATTAATGAGTTCCACTGTAGTTGTGCCTGGCATAAACTACGAACCAATTTTCACTGGTTCGTTTTCGATATAAGAGCATTCAATGTTTATTTTGTTTGGTAATACACCCTTGTCACACTTGTTTGAGTCAGTTCAAAATTAATATTATTGAAAGAGCAGGTCAAAATTAATAAGAACCGAAAAATTGTTTTTTTTTATCATAAAAACTGTGGTAGTAATGAAGATTTTAAAGACAAAATTTTACGCAAGATTTTAAAAGAAAATATATGAAAGTTTGCATGAAATCTAGCAAACTTTCATACATTTTCTTTTAAAGAGCATATGACACAAAATCAGTTTTTCGATTTTCAAAAAGATAGTTGTAAAAAACATGCTTCTGCAAAGTTTGAATGAAATTCGATAAAAAAACTTACGAGTTACGGCTGTTTTAAGGTTAGTTTCCTATTTTTATTGACACCCTAGTTTGGTGGACTGGGACAAAATACAGGCAATGATACGTCATCAATACGTCATTTTGGCAGGAATTATTCCCGCGTTCTACCATCTTGCTTGTTTCTCAACAAAAAGATGTCATCAAATAAAAGACAAAGCAAAAAGTCACGTGTTTTTTGTTCACATGACTTTTTGGCCGAGCGACTTGAAGGGGAAAATTTTGTAGCAAAAATTCGAAACTTCTGAATGCTGTATCTCCGCATATTTTCATCGTACTACATTAAAACTTAGCAGAAATGTTTTTCAAAATGTTCTTTTAGAAAATCGAAAAACTGATTTTGTGTCATATGCTCTTTAAGGGAAACGGTGTTTTTAGATAATTTAACTTGCATGATGTATAGTAAAAATTAGAGTAAAGATTCTAAAAAAAGTTAGGTTAATGCTAAATTCTTTGCGAACCAAATGGCCCATGGAGCCGGTTTCTGTAGTATTAAGTAGATAAGAGTAGTTAGATTCCTTCTAAACAGGAAATACATGCATTGTAGGTCAGCTCCCAGTAGACACTGGTACTTGCCTACCCACCTCATAAAGATGGAAAGTTGAGTCAGCTTTGGCAGGAAAGAAGGTTGCACAAACTTTCAAACCTCAGCAGAATCGGGGATTGAATTTGGAAGATTGTGGTTGGAAGGAAAAGATCATATCAAATAAATGGTTTTTAAAGATGTGTCACTCAAACCTGCATGTAACGCTTGTGGTATGTGATAAATGTCAGTATATCTTGGTACATTTTGTAAATTTCTGCTTGATAGAGTATTTTTAATTATAATATTCAGTACATAGAATTATTCTATTTTAGCCACAAATTGTAAATATTGTACAGAAATGTATTTTGTAAGTTATTGTATATCTTGTCAATTTCTTTCTTTATTTTTCTCTTCGAAAAATTAGCTTTTATAAAATAAAGTTTATGTATTTATGGATGTATCGATTCTTCTAGCTTTGTAGAAAGATACCTTTGAAGACCAGTTGTTCTAACCAAGTTAAGTTTCTGAATTGAAAGCCTTCATCTGTTCGACACTGCTACATGGATATGAATCCTGGACCTCCACGCCTGAGAGGATATGTAACCTCGAAGCTGCAGAAATGTATTCTCACAGACACATGCTAACAGTGTGATACGTTGACCAGGTCACAAACGGAGAGGTCCTTCGACGGGATGGAATAAGCAGGGAAATTATATTTACCATCCGAAGATAGCAACTTCAAGTTTGTAGGGTAAAGCATTAGAAAAAGATGTGTAATAGACATATGTCTCAGTTAAAAGATCATATGAAGATGCGTAAGGGGCCGCCAGAGTTAAACGTATCTTCACAGCTTCAACATTGAAACACAACTCCTGTGGAAATTAGCAACAAACAGAAGAAACTGACGCCAAATAGTTCGTCAAACACTGGGTCGGTGACTCGAAGATATGCATATAAAGAGACAAAAAGGGAGGTAGTGCCTGAAAAAACTGTAGGGAACACAGAAGAACTTGTCACTTACTTTGCAAAATCATCCCATTGACCCTGAAGACGATCCCAGAACTCTGCGTCTGACTATCGGAGAAAAACACAAACAGATAATCTATGCGTTACTTAAGTTGGAACTTTACGTTTATGTAGAACTTTTAGCGTATGTAGTCGTGTATATAAAATGAACTTCTAAAAGGTGAACGATTTTCGCGGTTACACATGTACCCAATTTAAGCTTATTGTTCATTACGACTTCAAGAGTCACGATCTGAAGAGCATGCACCGTAGGAGTCAGGCTACTTTAGTATCATAGCGTAATTAGGCATCAGCTTACTACAAGGTATACGCGAACGACCGAAATCAAAGCTAGCAAACCTTTTAGAAGTGAAGACAAAAATTACTGTTACTGCAATTGTGTACAATGCTGGTAGAAAAGCCGAAGTCCTTGACTAGCTTGGTGTTTGGGCACCAGGTATTACAAAAAAAGATCACTGAATCTTTTAAAGTATCTTTTCGCCGCTGTGCCCTAATACATGCACCTGGTTGCCTTACTAACATGATGCAAATTTATGCATGAACCCCACTTGAGTGGGGTGGTAAGGATTACATATTTGAGTGGGGTGGTGAGGATTAGACAGTCACTTGAGTGGGGTGGTGAGGATTAGACAGTCACTTGAGTGGGGTGGTGAGGATTACACACTTTGTTTGTGACCATGTTATCATGCGTACATAATCTCGACGATCATGCATAACATTACTGTTTACACCGTGTATGATCGTAAATTGCAAAGAATGAAATAAAACAATAAAATCACTTTGCTAAAGCATGAAACATCATAAAGAGTATACAATACCACGTTGGGTTGTTCAAAGGCTGGTTAAATTGAGCCCAAAGTTAAGCAAAAATAAAAGCAGCAAGTCATGATAACTAGTACTGTATGGCTCAAAACTATATCTTTAATGTTGCAAGTATTTGTAGATGCCGGTCTACACAGAGGTACACCACTGTAAATCTAAACTTACAGTGTACATCTAAGAAAAACAAATAAAATAATTGATTATGTTCTGACAAATACATTGGCAGTGCTGATAGAATTTAATCGCCAAGAAAAGTTGGTCTTTATCCCTCTAAAACTGCGTTCTAACATTATACAGAGAAAACATGCCTTGGCAGCTTCTTCACCGAATTCTTTAACCCACGAGTTACTGTCTGTTTTCAGCTGATCGTATTCATCTACCCAGCTGTCAGCCGCAGTACTAACATCGTCCACCTCATTTCCAGTCCTCGAGTCTATCACCTGAAAAGCAAATAATATAGTTAATCAACTTGCTTTGTCGAATAAATGAAAAGCTAATAAAAGTTTACGCTTTTACATCATGAGGATAATACCGAGTTAAACAGGAACCGTGCTTGGGTAAAGCGGCAGGTTTGCAGGGAAACTTTATCTTTCATTTGATTAGATTAAACTTCTACTGTATGTCCTCTACAGAAAGTAGAAAGTAGAATGTAGAAAGCACAATGTTTTTCAACAACATTGCCAATTGTTTTGAAATAGGTTCAGGCTGAATAACCTATCAAATCATTAAGACTACTGTATGCTATTGCAAGTTTTAATTCAAATACTACTTCCAGAGAAATGTTTATAACCTGATTGGCTCAGGGCTAGCACTGCTGTTTCAGCTTAAATTTCAAAATTAAGTTCCCACAGGAAACAAAACTTCTTCATGGTTGCACGGCTTTCAAACTGAAAGTTAGAAAACCAAAAACTCAAGAAATGAAAAGAGCTTTGAAAACCCTTTTTTCGATCACACTGTTCTACAGAGCCAATTTAATACAACGCGATGCAATTAAATAAAATTTCTCAAATACTTGTATAATTTGCAAAATAATACCCTTTGTCATGCTATTTGGACTAAAGATGAAAATTATTTTTAGATTTTTCTTGCCTTTCGAATTGTCCTATCCGATAGTAAATTATATCTAACAATTTGAAAATATTACTCATGGTATTTTATACCAAAAACACCGCAAGCCATTATGTTCACCATTCCAATCGCAAGAGTCATTTTAAAAATTATTTGTTGAAACATTATTACTCCCCTACCAGCAAAACAAATGATGAGACAATCCGCGAACGTGGAAAACTATCTGCCCTAAGTGTAATGTCAAGAGATGTCTTAACAAACCAATTAACTGTTGTTATTGATTTTATATCTATTAAGTTCTCTTTTAAAAAACAAGATCTTAAAATTCGGGCTCACAGTAGTTGGAGCAAGCTGTTGTGGTGACCCTGCCAAATACCTTTGTCTGTGTACACGTACATGTATGTGCAAATTAATGGCGAAGCTCAATAAATAACTAAATGATAGAATGAAAAGCGATAAAATACTTATAAAATTGATATAATTGAAAGTTAAAAGGAATCGGCATATATGGTAAATAGTCCACTGTTTTCTTCGGAGCTCTTAATTTTTCACCTATGTTTTATATTATTCATTCCTATATTAATTACAGTAAAATAGAAAAGGTACTTAAATTTAAACGTAAGAAGTGAAATACAAGGCAATAGAGTTTTGTAACTTCATACCATATTATCACAAAAAAAACAAATATTCCAAAACAATAGAAAAGTATATGCACGGGGATCGTAGTAAAAAATATCCCTTTATTTGAAAAAAAGCCTCAAATCGAATATTTCTTTTCAACGAAACTTTGCTTTGTGGTAAATGAAAAGATCACACGATCATGCTCTCACTGGGTGCATAGTAATGGTTGAAAACGTTTTACAAGTAAAACAGAAAAGAAATAAGAAACCAAAAAATTAACTGACATGCCTGGTTATTCTCAATCTTGTAATCACCATCTCTGAGTTTCTTAACAAACTTCATAAACTGAAAAAACAAGTGTGTGACATTACAGAAAGTAGTTGGATAGTAGGATATCAGAAACTAAATCCCATTTATTTTGAAGACTTAAGAAAAATGTATAACGAAGACTTAAAAATGTGAAATGTATAATGAAGACTTAGGAAAAATGTACAATGATCTACCCTTATAGCTATGTCATATTTTCTTGTTCACCATAAAAAATGCATGTCAATGCCAGTTTCCTTCTCTCTTCCTAATATAATTTAGGAATCAATGTTCTAACAGGATACATATTTAGTATAAGAAAGGCACATTCTAGTTTCTCTGCATTCTGTTGTGAACTGTGTTCTATATAGGTTTCTCGCTTCGCTCGCAGCAATAATGCAGGGTCTCATTGTTCAATAGCATTTTCTGTGAAAAAAAACTTTTCAGACTTAAAAACAGTTTTCATAGTTTTATGATCATTCCCTTTCAAAGTTCCACCAGTCAAGACATTAAAAAATCATGAAAACTTGAAAAACACAGCATGGTTTTCGTGAGCATTCCAAGTCACTTTTTAAGACAATTGTACATGCGATTTGTTTATCATGTGAGGATAGTAACAGTAAAACGCATTGATACCCGTCATTATCACATATTGTAATCATTATCAACGGTATTGTATTGTCTGTTAAGCAGGTATTATTTGGTGCAAACGTTTGTGAATAAACCAAGAAAGGCTTAGCTGGTATACATTCAAAACAATGTCATGGAGCAGTCACTGAATTGTATAAGGTTTTGATGATCTCTGCAGTATGCCATGCACGACTCTAAGTACACTGTTTCCTTATCAATGAATGACAATGGATTAACAACTATTGTATTTTAATGCTTTGATCTCCCTAGTTTTCTCTAAAGTAGAAATGGAGTGTTTATAGTGTTACTAATTCTGTTTTGACAGGAAACTGTTTTTACTGCATAAATGTTTAGCACACATGAACGCCCTTGTAGTTATTGTTGGGGACCCATACACCCTGACCCACCCCCACCTCCACGGGTTCTGAACTTTTCTTTGATCCTTTTCAATCTTAGTCTAAGTGAGAAAAACAGAAACTTTGATCTGAACCTGTGAATTAGCCATTTTAGGATCATCAACGTTGTCAAGCAAACCAGCAGCGGTTTGTACCAATTCTGTGTCGCCTTGAAACTCTTGGGCCCTAAAAATGAACTCTCATTAATAACAGAACTTGTCAATAACCTACAGTAGAGAGTGAAACCTATGCGGCCACACGGCATTTGCAGTGGATACCACTGGCTATTTCCGTAATGCCCGCAGAATTGTGCACGATTTGCGGCCACAAATGACTTGCCTCATCTCTGTTGGATGCCACTATGCCTTAAAAAACTCGTGCACAGCATTGCAGTTCCCTTTTTATGGTAATCTGTTAAAAATGATGTCTCACTAATAATTAAAACAAACCAAAAAGAGAAGCAAATGAATATATTATGAGAAGTGCAGGAGCAAAATGCATTAAATTGGATAGTTTTTTCAGGTAAGAACAGGTTCATGTTTATTTCAGTCGTATTAAGTTGATATGAATAATCAAAGGCTCAGTGAACCAATAAGCGGATGAATATAAATAAGTTTTAGAACAGAATTTTTGCACTACACAAACTATCACCTCCCAATTTGATGTTCTAAAGCCAATGATCTGCAGTCTATTACGCTATACAGAAATCACTGCAAAGGCCCTCTGAACCACTCACATATTTAGTGATGAAAAAATTTTATAACAATTTTTTGCATTTTGCAAAAGCTTGTATTTAGCGTTCACGAAACCGATAAGACAGAAAGAAAATATATCAATTTTCATTGTTAGGAGCTATGTTGAAAATACATTTTGAGAAGATTTTTATATTACAGTTTGATATAAAATTGTATAAGTTAAGGAAGAAATTAAAGAAATGTTTTATCACTAAAAAATCTTCAGATTGCATTTTCAGTTGAGGCACTAATTCAGGGTTGTCAAATCGATTTGAGGTGGTGAAGATATTCTGAAGGTAGACAGCACCTTTATCTCATCTATTTTTTTTCTTGAAGCGACACCGTGGAACATCCTGGAACACCCCAGAACATCCCGGAACACCCCAGAACATCCCGGAGCACCCTGAGACACCCTGGAAAATTACGGAACACCCCAGAACACCACAGAACACCATAATTTTATCGAAATTTAACTATGTTTCAGTGCTAAAAAAGGGCTATTTGGCCACTTAAAAAAATATCCCGGTTTATTATCAGTGCACACACCGATTTTTGTCAGTGCATCAACTTTATTATTTTTTTTGAATAAAAAAACATATGATGAAAAAGTCGAGAATTTTTTTCCCTGTCGCAAAACAATCGAATTGTTTTGAAACAATTGTGTCACACTCGCTTAACCAAAAATGTTTTTTAAAATTCTAGTACATGTAGGACATAAAGAACATTATACATGTACTTCTCAAGGAGTACATTAAAAATATACACGATTAATAGATTGTATTGTGATATGGACCATATCATAACTTAGATTGGTAGTTAGTGATGTAGATTTACTCCTATACCTATATATAGCTACCGAATGGTAGACTTGTCAAAAATCGATCAATTTGCATAAAACTGGCACGAAAATTTCGATTACATCACAATATTGTTTTTCAACTCAAAATTAAGACATATATTATATGCACAGCAAAATTTGAAGTTGTTTCAGGCATAAAAATTGAAAAAAACAGAAATCAGAATATTCATCTACTAATTTCTTAAGCTTTTAAATTTAGATATGAAAAAATAATGCGAAAATATTTCAACACGAATCATATTTTATAAAACTGTCTCAATTCCTCTGCCATTCTCTGAAACCTGTGAAGGATAATAGATATTTACGAAAAGATGTTACCAAAAAACAATAATACATTTTATAAATCAACTAAATAAATTACCTCATGTCATTTCATTCAAGTTTTTTGTTTCAACAGCTGAAAGCGTGTTAAAATGTACTTTCTTTGCAGTGGAATTTCTTGCGAAAGAAAGAACGTGCCATATGTTGATTTCATAACAAGAATTTGATTTTATCACCAATACTACAGTTATAAAAAACTTTTATTTCGATTGGTTCTACATATTTGCAAAAAATTCCTTCAAAGCAATCACCACAAAAAGAATATCAAACTTTTTACCGCATCACATGTCTTCTGCAAGTTTTGACATACCACATGAAGTTCGCAAATACAAGTTCGGAGATGTTTTTTAATTCAACATCTAACTTAAATTTCAACAAACTGGACTTTGTACCTCGCATGAAGTCGACGCTGTTGCTGGCCGTACAAGAATCTCGCAAACTGGGTTAGCATTAAGTCTGAGCCCGTGGACAACGTATTATCATTATCATTATTATTAATTTTTAAACATCCCGGTTTTCTGGGATATTCTGGGGTGTTCCGGGATGTACCGGGGTGTTCCGGAGTGTTCCGGGGTGTTCCCGGATGTTCCAGAGTGTTCTGGGATGTTCCGGGGTGTTCCTGGTTTTAGTACATGCCACCGAAAACGTTCAAGTAGCCAGCGATATCACAACTCGCTGCCGCTTATTCACAACCCTGCTAATTATACCAATTTTTAGAATGCAATTTTGATCAGTGTACGTGCCAAAGCAACTTAAACAACAGAACAAACTACAATTCTGTAACTCGTCTTGTAAATAATCATAGTATACATGTATCTAACTAAAAACAAGACATACCATTTGGCATCATCCAATGTCTCATAAACATCACTGAAAAATACACAACATGCGATTAGAACTAGAAATTAATGAAATAATTGTTATGCCTAAATAACCGCTCACTCCTCCCTACAAGTTAGGAGGTGCGGTTAATAAGATCTCTCTCTTCCTGCCACAAAGTCCTAGGATTGAATCCCAGCTGAGCCATTTTAAATTTAACCTTTCAGGGATTGACTTTTCTGATCGTCTGGTTATCAGAGACAACTGGAATCATTGTGATTTAGGTGGAATCAAGACAGGAATCATTGTGGTTTAGGTACAATCACAACTAGAATCATTGTGGTTTAGGTGGAATCACATCTGGAATCATTGTAGTTTAGGTGGAATCACATCTGGAATCATTGTGGTTTAGGTGGAATCACATCTGGAATCATTGTGGTTTAGGTGGAATCACATCTGGAATCATTGTGGTTTAGGTGGAAT
>JAOBAY020081574.1:0-18782 GCA_025331085.2 Zoanthus sociatus
ATTACTAATAGATGTAAAATAGTTGGAGAAGATTGAAGGAAGTAATTGCTTATGATACTTAAACATGAAAACTGATGTAACAAACTGTACTAAATCAGAAAAATTGATAATTTTTAGAGACTTAAAAAGAGGACTAGTGTGCTCAAAAAATGAGGAAAATGTGATGATGCGAATAGCACGTTTTTGCAATATAAGTAAGGGCTTAATGTTCGTTTCATAAGTGTTACCCCAAGCAATTAATGAATATGTGAGAAAAGGGTAAATAAGTGCGTAATATAGTGACACGAGGGTCTTACTGCTTACATAATATCTTATTTTAGACAATAGACCAATATTTCTCTTAATTTTCTTTGAGACATGCGCAACATGGGCCTTCCAATTCAAATGTGAGTCTAGTATTACACCGAGATACTGAATAGAATATTCTTCTTTTAGGAGTTGATTATTAATGGACAGTTTAACGTTGATAGTTTTTCTTTTCTGAGGTGGGTGGAAGATAACAAAATTTGACTTAGTTATGTTTAAGGAAAGCTTATTTGCAGAGAGCCAATTTTTGATTTTGACAAGTTCAGCATTTATTACAGATTCAATGACAGTTAGATTCTTAGCAGCATAAAAGAGGTTGGAGTCGTCTGCAAAAAGATGGAAGTCCAGTTCGCATGAGCAGAGTGGAAAATCATTAAGATAAAGTAGGAATAGTAATGGGCCAAGGACTGACTCCTGCGGTACACCACATGAAATGTCTAGGTAGTCAGAACATGTGTTGTTTATAGAGACAAATTGTTTTCTAATCTTATCAAGGTCCTGCTGGAAGCACTCTTGATCATAAACAGAGTGAATAACATTTTTTTAACTTTATTTAATTATCTGCTAGATAATACAAAGATTTGTTAAAACATGTGTTCTTGGTCACGTTAGCAATCATGACTGTGAAATTTTAGTTCATATAACTTACACAGAATTGTGTGGCACTTTCATATAATATAATTATAATTATATTCAAGCACCACAGCTAGTTCATCCAGAACCAGACCCTTATTAAAAGTGTATTTTCTTAAAATACACCTTTATTTGACTAATTTAAGCAGATTATTGTTTGGGAAGTCTTGTATAATCAAACTCATGCAATTGTCGAGTGCTAATTTTTCCCACGGTAAAAAAATGCACAATAGTAAAAGCAAAAAAAGTGCTTCCTTAGTGTTTTGGGTGTGTCCAGAGAATACTGTATACTAGTACTCCTTCTTAACCATTGCTTAGGCCTACGCTTATGGAACAAGCACACAGCACTATTCGTTAATACAACCTATTTCATAAACATTTTAGTAGCTAGTTTTTATTGATATTCATTTTCCTAATAACATCATTTTGTATTTCTGGTAATTCTAGTCATATTCATTTGCAAAGAAAAATTTGACTATAAACACTGTCTTTACATTTACTGTTATCATTATTGCTATTATTATTTTAATCAAACTTTTATCAAATTTGCTAAAGTTTTTCCCACGGTAAAAAAGTAATAAAATAAATATAAACTAAAATGGGCGCTTGCCTAACTTGTTTGGGTGTGTTCGAGATTTTTAAAAAATTACAGCATTGTGTACATTTTAGATCAGTTACTGATTTCAGATAGTTGTCTGTTAATCAAAACACAGAGAAGAAACTTAATTTCATTTTAAAACAGTAACTCCTTGTGTAATCATTTTGTGTTTTAAATACGCTAAAAATAAAAAAAAAATTGAACTGCTCAAAATAATTGTTAACTAGTTAGAATGGGAGGAGTTTGATATTTAGTTTAATTTATCCATGCCCAAGGATTTCACACCAGAGTATTATAAAGTACTTATTGTTTACCAATCTCTTGTACATATATCTGTGGCATCAACCAGTGTTATCTAAAGTTGGCTAAACAGTTGTATATTTGCTAGCTTACCAGAGAGTTTTTATGTAAGCTACAATTATGTCACAGAGGTCAAGTCTTCGGAATTCCCTTAGAATTCATCGTTATGGTCTCTTCTATTTTCCCGAAGATGATTTTTTTGAACCGCTTAAAACAAGTAAAATCATTAGTGGAATGGGAAATTTAGAGCTGGGGAAAATGGTCCGAATAAACTGGGACCCGACGTTCCTGCAAAAGTAATTGCATTGGGAGGTAAGCAACCTGAAAAATTCTTAAATATAGCTTGTATGACGATCTTAAACCAAAATTTTTTTTATTTAATAGTTAGGGTTTTTTACTTCTCATATGTAAAAATATGATATAGATTAGTCAAAATATGCCATTTCTTCTACAGTCTTGAGTTGAACCTTCCTTCACTGATAATCTGCAATATCTTATTTAGACAGCCAGAAAGAAATGCAGGAAGAGAAAAAACAATAACTAGTGACACAGAAAACAATGCTACTTTGACTGCAGTAGTAAAAGAAAATATGGCAACTCCTACAAATGTAAACTTAGACATTACTACTGGAGCAACAAGTACTGCAAAAACTGACTGCACTCATGTAACACGTTCACAAAGGAACAATGAGACGACACTACCAACTACCAACCTTACACCTTTAAGCACAGACAACAATTATACGAATAAGACAATTTTAGATATCACCAATGACAGACTTTCCGACAATTTCGTCTTGAGTACAGATGAATTTTGCATAGATACTATTGACGAAACTCTGGACTTGAATAGAACACAAAACAGTAACGTGGACAGTGTTTACTCAAACCCAACTTCTGACATAAGAATTACAAAGCAAAACAACTTCCAAAACGGCTTATCAGAAATTAACAACCTTGTTTCCTTAATTCACTCAAATCAGGTTTATATGACACAACAACTGAACACACTAACGAACAAGGTAAGTGAACTTGAACAGCACATACAACTTCTTTCAAGTTTGACAACTACATTGACAGCAAGCTTACAACAAAACGCACAGCAACATAACTTATATGAACATTCAACAACAAGACGAATTTGCGACACCACCCGAAAGCGGAACAGGTAGAAAACGAATTATGGATATTAACACGACAAGTTACAAAACACCAAATGACAAAGTTAAACGAAAGAAAGCCAGTACACTGAGCCCTGTCATCATTACAACAGCCACAAGTTCTTCATCGCAAGTGGGATTAGTTCCTTTATCTCAAGAAGAAATTGAACGTACTGCTGAATGTGCACGAGCGAAAAAAAACCCAACCATCCGAAAAATTTTAATTTTGCCATTGAGCTTCTAAAAAGGTTGGTACCATACGAACAGCTTCTGTTTACGTGCGTGTTTGGAAACTCCACCAAGGCTGGGCTAAACCAGGATGTGGTGAAATATATATTAAGAGAAATATATTTTGCTGTGTATCCGTCCGAGGACGAAGAAAATGAGTGGAAAGGTGTTGTGGACAGCTTAGGATCGTATCTTAGAAAAATTTCATTGAAACACAAAAAAGATAATTCATCCCAAGTTACCAATAGTTCTTCTGTGAGTGAGTAGACAGTCTGACGAGTCGTTAAAAAAGAAAGAATTAAAAAAGCTTTGTATTAGTAGCTTTTGATGGTTTGATGCACAGGCTCGACATACTCTAACTTTATTTATTTTCAACTCGCAAAAACAGTTTCCAATAATCTTTTAATATTTGACCAACAGTCAACACATTATTGTCTCTTTCTGCTTTTATCATTGTAACTAGCGAAATTGATAATTGGTGAGTGCTGCCGTAGTTCAGTTACATATTAAATAAATGTCCTATTGATATAAAACAAAAACTTGATGAACGATGTCTAATAGTAGTTGCAAATTCGTAATTAATTATTTTCTTATTAATTTTTGCATTTTTTTTAAATCATGCGCGGCATGGAAAATGTTCCGAATGCCACCTTTCACGTTACTCTGACAAACTGCACATTGTCATTGTCAATTGAATGTTTCAAGAAAATTATTTCAAAATATAAACGATTTGGAAGGTACCTCGAAAATATTTGAAAATTTGGATATGACATTTTCACGAATAAAAGGTTCAAATTTTCTACCTTATATTACCACATTAAGAATCTAAAACTGACAAAATACGTCTTTTTTCATATTTTTAGAGAAAACAAAAAGCTCCTCATAATCAGTTATAAATTTGTTTCAAAGTTGATAATTAATTTTGCTTTCTAACATTATATAAATTTATATTTTCGAGAATACGGTTCTATTCCTATTAGTCTGTTTTCAATCTATGTTAAAGTTTCCTTTCCCGGCAATTTTGAAATGTAATCACTAAAAGAAAGGTTAAACACTTATGAGTGTCTTCGTTTTTATAACGCTAGTGACCTTTTGCCCTCGTGTGACTTTCTGTGTGACTTTCTAAAAGCCTTTAGAACTATTATCCTCTGTAGGCATTCTACTGATCATTATACAACCGAAATAACAACAGTTCTCTTTCCGAAATTCTATTAAGTTTTCTTTGGCAAAAGAAATTTCTTTTGAAACTGTATCACTCACAGAATTTTCCACATATTGAGAGTTATGAAAGAGAACAAAATCCATAATACATTTTAGGCAAGACGTATCACAGTCCACTGACCTCCGACCACAATGTTTTGCGTTTTGAACGATAAAAGATTTTTTTCCGCATCTATATATTGCCAATACGCCGATTAGTATTGCTAACTTGCTCGCTCACCTCATGCTTGCTCACTGCGGCAGCAAAATCATTAGAGTGTAAAATTTATATTGACAATTTGAAAGATTGTAACAATTACATTATGTGAAAGATCCTAGTGATCTGAAAACAAAACCACGGTCTAAGGGTTTTGCCATCATCTTGTAAACAGTAAAGCAGCTGATCCACCTTCATGTTTTTTCATATTCGGACATTGATAACTTTTAAAAATAATCTTTTTCGAACAATTCTTTATAAAACAATTTGGCAAAGAATATATATAGAACTATACTTTTTCACAATAAAATGAGCCAATATCAGGCGTTTACTCTTTATACTTTTAATAGCCCCGAAATAAATCATATAAATAAACTAGGGGTAAGCAGAGTTTAGAAAGCGTGGGAGCGAAACTGAGGAAGTATTATTATTTGAGGAAGGCATACAACACCCTTTCCTAAAAAGTTTTAGGTTTTTAAAAAAAACAATGTTTTTAGTGCTAACCTCAAGCCCGCAAAATAATCGATTTCACACTGATAGCATAAAGATCTATTTTAACACCAAAGATATTTTCACAGCGCAATTCAGTAGTTGAGTCATTTCCTGTTTTGCTCATGTGCTACTTATGGAAAAACAAAAATGGTGTAGCTTAATTATATAAAAGACTATAAAAACAGAAATGACGAGTTATAAATAATTACAAATATACCGAACAAAGAAATATCTGAAATATCTGAAAGAAATAGTAAATCCTAACTTAGTGTAATTGTTAAAATTACACAACGTTTCTCAAGGTGGTGGTAATGAGCAATTTCAGTTTTAATGGGTTCTCGAAGATGCTAGCTATCTTATAAGTTGCTTCCAAATTTGAGGTACAATAAAGTATATATTATATATATTGGTGTGTCAGTTATGTGTGCATTTATGTCTGTATATGGTAAAAAGTTGGAATACATCTGCAACATTTCCTTTTAAAAAAAAACTCTTTTATATAAATTTATTAGAAATAACATTAAAAAATACCCAAGCTTCAGTTTATTCTTACTGGTTTTTCAAGTTTGCAGCCGGAGTATTTTTGAGTATTTTTATTTTTTTGTTCTCTACAATTAAAAGTGTTCTACAAAACAGTGTATTTAAAAAAGCTTGAAGCGATAAAGAAACGTGGAGAAGCTAATTAGAAGCCTTCTAAAGATTCTAGAATGTTTAAGTGTAGTTCTTCAGAGACCTTAAACACGCAGTTAGCTCTTGTACTGGACAGGTTCGGTAGCTGGGGACAAATGTAGCGTACTGTGTCAGCATACACCATAGCGTATTTGTGAGTGTTCTTGCGATAACTTTGGAACTCATTCGTTCTTTCGAAGAAAAGCCCGCGAATAATTTCAGCTCCAGCAGGGTATGTCATTCCCCAGTCATCTGTAGTGGAAAGTTGGAGAGTTTCTGGCCCATCGCCCGTAACCTGCATTAGATAGTACTCTTTGCCAGGGTCACCACATGCAATAGCTACAACTGCACCACGAGTTGCCAAGTGCTTCATGGCTATAATAGCATCCGACGTATCAGACTGCGTTAATGCGTGCTGGGCATATTCTTGTTCAAGGTCGCGTGTTTCCCAGTTCTCGACATAACAGGCACTTTGACAGCTGTCATAGTTTCCGTCAATACATTCATCGCAATAACAGGAAAGATGCCGTATATCAAGACTAAAGAGAAAAAAAAACATGTTAAAATATGTCAATATTTCTATCTTATTCTATCATAGCGGAGCTCCAACGGTGCACAATACTCAATAGCTTAGAAAAAATGGTAGAGTATATCCATAGAGTTTATTTTGGATTGTTTCTACATTTCTGGCCATAAATGCATGCTCATACCACAGGGAACTAATTGATGAAATCCACATCTATTTTTGCGTATCTTGAAGGATCTAGAACTACTGTTTTTATACTCACATTTTTTTAAGAACCAGTACGACTCAAATAATTCTTTTTTTGAAAAAAATTATAAACATAAATTACAACAATGTGCTATAGACAGTATAAACTTTGTTATTATCTACAACTACAAGTTGTAAATGTAAGTTGTTAGTTTATGGAATAGCTTTTTCCATTTTTATAAACTAAGAGTTTTTTTCTCAGGATAATTATTGCCACGTTAAAACTGTGCACTGTTTAAAGCACTGCACAGATTTCAAAATTTTCACACTCTGCTTGTGTGGTATTTTTAACAAAAACGTAAAAAAGCGTGTATTCATTTTACCTTGGCACACAAAAATAATGAATTGTAACAACCATAGTTTTGTGGTGTGAATGAAAGTTAAAAACAAAACATGACTTAATCTTATTGACTATAATAAAACAAACTGCAAAGTTTAGAGCGTGCGCGCCTATACCTGCTGACACTGTCACAGGACTTAATACTGTGAATAGCACGGTTGCCTTTCACTTCCTTGAAGTTCTTTTCCTCTCTACTTGGTCCACGTAAAAAAATAGCCTTTGTTTTGAACGAACATTTTCGAATTGGTACCGAGACTGGGATGGTGCTTTTAGGTTTTCTTCAGCGAAGTTAAAGAGATCTTTTGCATTCTGTATAACCACCTGATGACGGTAAAGACAAATACGGTATTTTAATGCAATATTATTAAAACCAAGAATAACCTTTATCATCGTGACGCAAACAAGTTTACTGTAAGTTGAATAATAATGAACATTCTGCAAAATGTAATGTAAACAGCTTTCAGACTCAGTCATACCTTCCTTCACAACTCTCAACTTTAATAAACCATAAATGAATGAATCCAAAGCGCAATTTTAAACAGCTAACTATATTAAGTTATATACTTCATTTTTTTATTTTTTTTTCACTTGCCAGCCTCTTTTGAAGTAAATAGTTTCATTAATATAATTGTGAATGTATACTCGTTTATCAGTAAAAACCATGAGTATATTTCCCTGGTATGCACGTGATATTATACAAAGCAAGTGAATAAGTTTCAAGACTACTAAAGATTAATGAGAACATCACCTTTCTTTCTTTGGACTACAGCTCTGTCGGCTTTGCTTTTGAAATTTACACCTGCTCCCTCCTGGGGGCCTTTTGCATGTGATGTTTCAAAGTAGTTCCTTATAGTCAAACAACCAAAATCGTTTAATGAAAAGGCCACATCACCCATACAATGACGACTCTTATACTGAGCAGAACAGCCATCAGTCCACTCGTGCATTACCTTGACCTGCAGACCAATCTCTTTCAGATATCCACTGATAAGTTGTCTTACTTGATGCACTGCGTGATTGTCGTGCTTGCAGTCTGGTGAGACCACAAAGATGTGCTCTGTAATGATTAAGGGATTCTCTTCCGAGCTTTCCTCACCATCTGTTTACAGGAGTGCATGCCGATGTAGAACGGTGACGTGGATGGATGCCTGCACTTGCGAAAAATATGACGTCTGGAGCTGGTCTTGCTGTCGGCAACTGTAGTTCTTGGAGTAGTTGTGAATCACGCAAACATGACCGAGAGGGAGGTTAGCCACCAGGTTCTTAAGCTGCTCGTTCTGCCAGTTTGCCCGGAACTGATGAGAGGGGAAGGCTTCTAATAGTTCCTTCATGCACTTGAACATTTCGCCAGGGCGAGTTTCTTTGTTAGCCAACTGCAGCCGTCTTTTGGTCTGTTCAGTACAAACAATTATATTTATAACAATTTAATTATTTTACAATTTTAAGAATATTGATTAGGCATGACCAACTCCATCCTAGAACGTGTACAGATAGGTAACACATGGGTAATAACAAACAAATACATAGATATGTCTTTAAAAAAAGTATGCTTAGATAAAATCTACAAGAACTCCGAGTTAATATTTAATCTAAAAGTCTAGAAATTTAAAAACCTACAAATGCCTATTATTTAAGATTCTTAGCTATGATAAACAAAAGGTGCAATCCCTACACCCATTTTAATATAAAATATTTACATAGATTGCGTTTTCCAATATCCCCCTTCGAAAGCCGTTTCTCCATATATAGCTGAGCGATTCCCACCATAAATAACTGTATTGTGTCTAGAAGTTAGAAATTTTTAACACACCAAAACCAAATAAAAGGTTCATATATAATAAATACCAGGTTTCATATTTACAGACCTCATCAGTCCAGTTTAGAACTGATGATGTCTGTAAACACGAAACCTGGCATTTATTATGTAACCCTTTATTTGTTACTGGAGTGCTAAAGGTTTACAACAAAGAATATTTTTGTATTTTTAATTATGGCAATGAGATTTAGCAAAACCTTTATGGTATTTATAAATGATTTATCAAGAAAAATATTGAAAATCCAACATCTTTAAATACCTTTCCGTCTTCTGTTGTTCCAGAATTAACGTACTCGTACTTTGACCACTTGACCAACCGAGCTGATTCTCCAACATCCATCTCAGCAGCCATGAGTCTTAGCGTTTCTACTCCACACTCTGAGCACTGGCGTTCCAGGCATTCCTTCTTGTGGTAATGTTCCCCATCCTGTTTTTCACACAATGTTTTACTGACGAGCTCACTGAGGCATTCAAACACTGGGTAGTTGGATGTTTCCCCTAAAATTGTGTGCTGCTTTCTCCTAAACTCCATACACGACTGAAACAGCATGTTTGCTTCTACATGCAGTTTACAACAGCAAGTAATCCGGTCAGCAGCTCTTGGCGGAATTACAAAAAATGGCTTGCAGTTTTCAAATTTGCGTTGGCCTATTTTAATAAACAGAAATTTTTCCTTAAAATTCAAATATACTTCTGTTTGAGTTTTTTCCAAAATTTGTTTTGCATGGTTGGCGTGTACTTTGGGGGCTAGCCTCTTACGCATTATGTCTTTTTTGTTTCCAGTAGGTCGGGATATTCCTGGACTTGCCCAAAACTCGTTTGCAGTTTTAAGATGTTCACTGGGAATTGCATCGCATCATGCGTGCCCCTCAATGAATGTCCACATGGAGCTGGGACTTGTAAGGTTTTTTACACGTACGCGAGCTGAAGTTGTGATTCGCTTCCCGTTGATGCAAAGTCTTTTTGCAACTTTGGAGCGGAGATGGCGGCATCCAACTTCTTCGCCATTAATAAATGCCAAAGTTGCTTGAACAGCTGCTCGAGAGTCGTCAGACCTTCTGTGCCTTGTGTTGTCTAAAGCAGTCTTGATGTCTTTCAGAGTTGCTCTTGCAACATCGACTTCCTCTTGGTCGTTGGTAGTGGAAATAAGGCCGCTCTCGACCAAACTTCTGCACATCATTGGGCAGCTTATAATAGTTTTCAACGTTTCCATTTTCTTTGCAGTGGATTTCGGCAGAGCAGTCTTTACCGCTTGAACAACCCGGTGTTTTGCAACGCAGTTAGGGAAGCCTTTGTCTGATTTAGTTGATGTTTCACCAGCCTTTTGTCTTTCCCTTTGTCGTCTCTTGTAAAGAGCCCAGTCGTACTTTGGTTTCTTTGCCGTGGAAGCACTTTCTTTTCTCTCTTTCTGCCTGGCATCTCTGATTTGTTGACGACGAATCTTACTTTTCTCAAGTATTTCTACCCTATTTTTTTTATAACATTGTCAGTTCTTTTCCTTCTTTTTTTCCTTCTTTCGTTTTCTATATTCTCTCATTTTGTCGGCTTTAGTTTGGCTATCCATTGCTGCTAAATTTTGTTTCGGATACAAGATATAAAGTCTATGATATAAGGACACCTTTTTGATTAAGTTTTCTTTTATACCAACCTAAAAGAACGTCGCATGCAAGTTTAATTTGCGGCACCATTAAAAATGCAATAAACTTTCAGATTTCTTAATTGTGTAGGTTTTGAGTAGTTAATCCGGAATTTCCTGTTCCACACAAAAACTAACAAAAATAAGTATTTTTAGCGGTAACAGCTTTTCCTTTTTATTATTTTGTTTCCTGCGCAGAATTTTTTCTAAACTAAAAAATGTGTCAAATGAAAGTACTAGCTGGTTAAAATACCCAGGGAAATTTGTTTCATGTTACAAGTAATGCTGTGACCGATTATACTTACAGTTCCTTATGCTGCGCTATGCATTGCGGCAATGAGGCTACAAGGTTGCCATAATGCATTCATTTTCAATTGAAATAAATGAATAAGAAGACTATTATAATTGTGAAAATTATTTTATGAAAATAACGACCATTGCGCTGCACTTCAAAGGCTTGTAACTTTTATTTTTGAACGATTTTACGCGTTTTTTTCCATGCTAGAACTTCCTCAGAGATGAGAAAAAAGTAACAAAATCCCACTATAGTATTATTTAAATACAGCAAAACTCCTCCTTAAGATCACCTCGTTATTTTACGACCACTATTTTTGACCGGCAAAATGCCCAGGATCAATTTTCTTATAAAAACAAGCCAGTCAAGCATTACAGATTGTTTCCCAAAATCATCTATAAAGATGAAACTGGAGCCCGCTCCTCAATTTTATTTAAATTCCAGTGAGCAACACAAGGAAGACTTTTCCTTCAGGGGGACTTCATCAGGGCTAGAGATACAAAATAATTACAGAGTACACTATTTAACTGTCAAAAACTAAGATGGAGAAATGACGTGACAGTCACAATTTCCGTTTATATAACTTATTTATGAGTTGGAATGTGCTTTAAAGTTCTGAAGGTAACAGATTAAAATTGCAGTTTTATTATTGATTTTGTAATATAATTCAATTTGTCCCTTGGCAGCGGCATCAACGTTGTTCCGGAGGCCCAAATTATATTACAAAATCACATAATTATAAAACCACAATTTTAATCTGTTACATTCCAACTCATTCCTAAGTTACATAAATGGAAATTGTGACTGCCACGTCATGTTTTGACAGTTAAATAGTGTACTCTGTAATTATTTTATATCTATAGCTCTGATGAAGTCCCAGCATGGACGAAACCCGTTAGATCAATAAAAAATTACAACCTGAAGGAAAAGTCTTCCTTGTTTTGGTCACTGGACCTCAAATAAAAAATTAAAAATTTGCTAAAGTTTAAGTTTCCTTATAATAGAATCGATAACATTAACAGAATGAGAAAACTAAAAACGCATGACAAGAATATCATTTTGTAAGTTGATCTCGAGAAAAACAGAAGTTTGTTGTTGATCTGGGTAAAAATGTTATTTCTTCAAAACGGCTCGAAAGAATGAAAGTAATGAAGGAAGAATGCAAATGTCATTCTCTTATTAATTTTGTTTCAGTTGTTCAACTCTAATCACGTTCCTCAGTGTGTTCCATGTGAAACCTGTCTGCAATCTTTCACATGTCGGCTTGCCATGTAGTCTCCTTCGATTCTATTTTAACTACGACTGCAAAAGGGACTGGTTGGCATGAGGCTCGCAGCAAATATTATTTAACTACAGCACTTACGTTTCTTTTTTTAAATTAACTGAAATAACAGCTACGAAGACAGATGGCCCATCTTAATAAGTTTTTTCAGGGCACAAACCTTTCAATTTGTAATTTTAATAACGATAATTTTGACATGTATAATTATAAACTGCAAGAAAACATCTAATGTTTTCTTTTATTGAACCGTCCTACGACTTGGCCGCCATGCCACGAACCGTGCCAGATAAACCGGCCAAACCTTTCTTGTAAACCATGCCACAATTTATTATTTTCATCAAACCGTGCAACCGGCAGACCGTGCAACAATCCTGTAAACCGTGCCACATCTAAGTGTTTACCACCGTGCCAGGCCGCATACCAAGAGTCAAAGCAATGGCGTCTTGGACAACACGTTTCAGACATCGAGAAACATAGTTTAGAAGAAATTGCAAAGATTTACTTCTAAAAAAAGGTTTTCAAGTGGTGGAATAGGATGTGAGATCTGATCTAAATAGGTATGTTGCCAGTTAAATTCAGTGACAAGTGTCAGTAGCGGCTAAGTAAAATTTAGTGCTAAATTTTCAGGTTGAATTTGGACAGTGTTTTAGAGTTTTTAAATTGTAAAATTTTACTTCATAACGAAGGGTTTTCTTACCACAAATTATACCACAAGATTCAGCAGTAAATGAGATTCCAAAATACGGTAAGATAAAGCTTTCACGTTTTATTAATAAAATGTACTTGATATGGTCGGTTTGAAAACGAACTTGATTGTAACACCTTGTTATCTCAAAAATGACGTTATATCGTCTTTATTTCTTTCATTTTGACATGGAAAACTACCAAAGGAAAAAAAATTCAAGGCAAAACAAAAAAGGATTATTACTTTCTTTATTTGAATCCAATTTTAGTTTGAAAATGCTTAAAATCTGGCATTAAAACCACTTCCAAGTGTATAAATGCAAATGTAAACCAACACCATGCACATAGCCTTGTGTACACAGCCAAATTCGTTCACACTCGCGATAAATTTGTTCATGGATATTAGAATAGTTGATAATTATTTACCTGTGAATCGATTCTGAGGAAGGAGGAAACCAGAATGCCTAGCAAAAACCCTGAATGTCAGGTTGAGATTGACCGGTAACTCACTCCGACACATATACCCCAGACAGGAATATAACCCACGTCATAGCAGTGGATGATGCAAATGCTCACTACTGTGCCACCCTAACTTACTGTTCTACCATGAATATACAGCCAAACTCAAAACCAATTTCCAACCCAAATTATACCTTTTATAAAAAATACATACAACATAATTATTTATGGAAACCCTGTCTACAGATCCATCAAGTTTACAATAGTTTTTTTGTTAAATGGTTCAACATCAATTTGAAAATGGAACTGTCAAATACTAACCTCTGAAAGTGTAATACAGTAGTTCAAACAAGTTGTCAGAAGCATCTCTGCACACAAAAAATACTTCATGTGAACCTTGAGGTGTCTGAAATGTTCAAGTTTAAAGCATAAAAGCTAATGAGAATTTTGTTGCACAATAAAAGTTTGTTAATAGCATATTATAATTTTGATGGTTCCTGCATATTGTCACTTGAAAACATTAAGACTTGTATATACAAAGTTTTCTATAAAATTTTAAAAGTGCCTGCAAAAATTGACTCTTAATAAAATGAAAGCAGTCGGCAAAACCAAGCTGTTTACAAAGAAAAACTGTAGCTAATTTCCAAAACAATAAACCATAGGTTTCGTATCATAATTGATGGAAAATTTTGATTAACATCTTGCATCAAAGATATTAATTTATTTTTGGGAAGACTATTCAAATTGATAGAGTAGACAGAGCAGGAATCAATCTAGCATCAGTGAAGCTTGCTACACAAGAAGTCCAAGCTATCTTTGTATAGAAATACACAAGTACTAAAAGCTGATTTTAAGCCTTTTATTGGAAGAAAAGTTCTATTGTCAAAGTTGTGAAAATTTTCCTGCAAACAGTAGAAACAAAGTTTCTGTACTCCAATTGTGTTTAAGGTAGGCATGTTTTGAAATTCTAATAAAAAAAATAGAACACACTTCACTAAACTAGTTACTTTTAGTCATAGAATTATTTTAAAAAAGTATAATTATTGGCTGACAACCTTACCAGGTATGCCATAATCGTAGCATTACCAAGTGTTGCTGTTAATCCCAAAGCAGTGTGCACCTGCAAACCACAAAGGTAATGATTGGCTAATAAAAGTCAAAAAATTAAAGAAAAAAGAACTTTGAGACAACCCTGAAATGAGGGACCTCAAGATAAACATTTATAAAATAACTAAGATAATACGCGCGCTCTTATTGGCCGAGAGGCGTGTTTGCATGAGAGTATGTAAACATGGTTCGTCAGCAAGAAGACGCCATTATGAATCGTTACAAAATTCTTTTTTTCTCTTCCACTTCTGAACGAATTTTGCTCAAAATGGTAAGTTATGTTTTTCTCAGGGTCCTTTAGCAAATAAATTCCGCTTGAGTCATTTTGTGTGATATTTTTAGAGAAATTGACCTCGGCAAACTGTTGTTTACGATCTTACCGCTCGAGTCGTTTTGACACGAATTTCAAATGTGAGTTTTGATTGGTCAGTTGAGAAATGCCATTGTCAAATTTATGTTGTAGGAAGATACGTTTTGATCAGTAAAATGAATTTTTATCTTCTCCCGCGTTGTAGTTTTTAGAGGAAGCTCGACTTCGTCTCGGGTTTGCATAGCTGTCTCGAATTCTCCCAACCCCTCTCGTGTTTATATCAGGCTATGCAAACACAGAAAACGTTTTCTATTGCTTAACTGTAAATCTCTATTTGATAGTACCCGGAAAACGTATATTTAAGTTTTGCATGGGTACGAGCTATTTTTGAAAAGTAACTTCCGTATATTAGCGTTATTGTCACTTTACAGAAAATGGAAATAAGCCCCGCCCAGCTCCATGGGCCACTACGCTCGTAAAGGATTTAGGTTCTAACTTCCGCATATTAAAATGAGCGAGCTGGGTTGCTTCTAAGAGAGTTTATAATCCCACAATATCATAGAAGTACAATAACATTTATTTCGAATTCGTTGTAATACAAAAAGAGATCTCGCAAATCAACGAGCAGCTCTGCTTTGAGATAACAAATAGCGAAAAAATTGTAATTAGGGGCCGACCATTTTGAAATTTAAGGATAGACCTAGGGGTTATTTAAAAAAAAAAGTTTCCTGTACGCAAAAATATCACTAAGATCTTTGTTTTTCATGAAATAAAATGCTGTCTCAAGATCAAGGACTAGAAAAGTTCTTGTAGAAAAATATAACACCTTCCCTCAAAAGATGGTCTGCCCCTTACACATTTTATTGTCTTTTGTAATATAGATAGGACCCTACGCGCGCTCTGATTAGTCGAAAATCTATGTTTTATTAGAGTATAAAACATAGAAAAAGCGTGTTTTATTGTTTTTCGCCACTGGCATTCCTCTTGCCAACGTTTTTGTTAGATATGGCAGACAACATTTTATTTGAAGACACTTATGATGGAGATCTCTGCAAAGCAGCAGAACGTTTTGAAGACGAGAGTGATTTATCAAATAAACAAGAAGAATCGAAACTATCGAAAATTAAATTGCGTTAGTTTGTCGATCTGTGTTCTTTGTTGTTTCAACTCGCGGCGTATAAAATCTATATCATAAAGCAAGTAAAGAAGCCTAAGCCGTGTATTAGATTGTGATAAAACACTCCGGACATTTGAGAACACTCGAGAATGTAGAAAACACTTGCCTGCGGCTCGTGTTTTCTACATTTCCCTCGTGTTCTCAAATGCCCGTCATGTTTTATCACAGTGTAATGCACGGCTTATGCTTCTTTATTTGTTAAATAAACGAGTATTGAATCAACATGTATACAGAAAAGTTCCGCTTGTCAAAATGATCTTTGTTTTGTTTATTCGCTTGAGTGAAATCTATTCAAACATTTATACGGGTGTGGCGTTTCTCTAAACTTAAAAAAACATATAAGAAACGAGCTCGAGAACTCGAAGATAATTGAACCTATAGCCCAGAAGGCGTTAGCGTTTTTACACAGTGATGGCGGATAATGGCTATTTTCTTGTTACGGAACTTCAAATTCAGGCTAGACAAAACCCAAAACGAAAGCGACGGATTTTGCCTTCCCTGTTGGAAATCAAAAGTCGTGTACCTTTCCTTTATTTTTTGTTTCTCGGGTGGTTGTTTGTGTCGTTTATTTTTTAAACAAAAAAAGACAGTTATTTTTTATTTAGAAATAATAGTTTAAGATTATCCACCACTCTTAATAAAAATATACGAGTTTAGAGATCAAAATTATTTAAACTGAGCAGAATGCTTTTGTAGAGGTTTATACACTGATTATACGTTGTAATTCTTAGTATTAGTTAAAAATGTTGTTGTTTTTTTACTGCGGCACTTTTGCATCTTTAAAAAAAATAAAGTGGATCTAATGTAACTTTTTTTACTCTATTGTAAGAACAAATTTATTACTTCGATGCTTAAGATATGTACAATTTAACTTTGACAAAGCCGTAAAAGCTATTTACAATTCCTTAATAATGATCTTCCACGTTATCAGTTTGAAAACGCAGGACCCTCCTAAATGGTTATTAAAAACAAGTTCAGCTGGAGTATTAATTGAAGTCTAACGAAGGTTTTGGTTTGCAATAAAAAGTTTGTACTGTCGAAAAGGCAAAACCTACCCATGCAGCTTGCCGCATGCATTTTAAAACAAGCTAGTTTTTAGGAATAATCATTTCAATAACAATAGATAATATTTCTTCAAACTCAACATTAGTTTAACTTTCTAACGTCGCACTGTTTTACATGTGCCGAATCTAATGCAAAAGAGTTAGAACACTATAGAACTTGCTCATTAGCACTATAGATTCGGCCTATATAAGTGTGCTAATGATGTCTGTTCAATTCCCACACTAAATTAAAGAAAGACATACATAGACCGATATATCTAAACACTGGAGACTTTTAACAACTTCTCTTAATAACCCAACAGACTACAATTTTTAATGTGTCAGTTTTATCATTCACGAAAAAATAAGAACCAGAATTTTTTGTAGTACTTACTGTCATTTGTTGTGGTTTTGCTTCTGGTAATAGCCGCCAAACGAAAAGTCCGCTAGTTTGCTAACTATTTCAAAAAGGTTAAAATAAACGCTTTTTTTATGTAAGACCATGCAACTTAATAAGAACAATGAGGCTCAGATTGGCCGAAAATTAAAAACAATTCGAGAACAAGTTTAGGCTGAGGCTGAAAAAAAGTGAAAATGGCTGAAGCAGGCAAAAAATTAAGAACAATGAGCCTCGAAATACTACCCGTTGCATACCGCAGAATATATAAGGAACGGCTTTCCTCGCTTCTCTTTAGTTGTACTTTTTTTAGGATGGTATAAAATAGATAGTAGTTATGCAGTGGTTTCTCGTGAGATACCATGGAATATGCCACGCGTCACTTGTATCGCCCCATTTAAGGTAAGCCGGAATCCAGAATCCAGAAAATTTTAGCCTGTGGAATCCGGAATCCAGCAACATTTGGACCTTGGAATCCGGAATCCATGGACATGGAATCCAGAATCCAGCAACTTTTGGACCGTCTAATCCGGAATCTATGGACATGGAATCCAGAATCCAGCTACTGGAATCCGGAATCCACGGACATGGAATCCAGAATCCAGCTACTGGAATCCGGAATCCAGCAACTTTTGGACCGTCTAATCCGGAATCTATGGACATGGAATCTGGAATCCACGGACATGGAATCCGGAATTCACAGTGTGGAATCTAGGATCCAAGGCTATCTTGGATTACCTTACATGGGCCGACTTGTATTTTCCGTGTACACACGAGCCTTTACAACCAATTTATCCCATGTCTTAAAAATGCAACTAACTGATAAGTGCCAAACTTTAATCCTAAAACTTATAGTCATTACTGAACTTGGTATGACCCTGGTATCAGCTAGCATTGAATGGATTGTGCAATTCCTTTATTTCTTTGGGACAACGGGTTATAAACAAAAATATAAACGAAGCAAAAACAAAAAGAATTTTTGTTCTCATGTATATAAAGCATATTACTATACTCCCAGTAGAATGTCTGATTAACGCAATCATTGACCAGGTGTAAAGCTGATCAACTTGCTCTAATTCTACTATGAAAACTTTCAGCTTTGCAGTTGCTGGTACGTATATTATGTTAGTTCAAGTTAGTTTGAGCTTAACCAAAATGGTAACCCTAACACTATTATTAAATAATGAATAACTAAATATCTAATAACAATTCCCCGAAAGGAGCTTTTCAGTGTCATGTTAAAATTCTATTCCCAGTTAAAAATCCCAACTGGTAGGAGACGAACCAGTTGGCTATTTACAAAGCGTGCTGAATTAATTTGACCCTTGGATCATCGAGGTCAATCAGTAGTGCAAGTATGAGCTTTGATACTTGGTCTTCTGCACTCAGATCCCTAACTGTGACCACTGAGCCACGCTGCATCCCTAAGTAGAAATCAGAGAGCTTAGAATAAGAGAGGGCAACTCTAATAACAATAGCTTTAACTAGTATCTACCAAAGCAACCGATTCCGGTTCATTTTCGCAAGCTCTGATTGGCTCCCGTAACGGACCTTGTGGTTAGAAAGAAAACATCTTACAACTACGCCAATCATGTACGCCCTTAGTTCTTATACCATTAAGTTTTTTCAAATTAAGTAGATCAAAAACACCCTTATATGTT
>JAOBAY020081575.1:0-10782 GCA_025331085.2 Zoanthus sociatus
TCGAATCTCGGCAAACTGCCGGAATCGAACCTGGGACCTTGTGGTTGGAAAGCAGAGATCTTCCCAACTGCGCCAACCACGTCCGCCCAATCAAATAAGTACATAATTAAACTTTGCGTATTTGCGCCTAGTATTGTTTAATCATGCAAAGTAACCATTTCCCAGACCCCAACCTCTATGGTAATATACAGGATGAAACTACGTGCATAAATAAGTAATATCCAGCATGGAAATTATCCTCATAATCAAATTGGGATATTATGTTCAAATAGAATAAAATAGAAATCACAAAAAGCTGTACATGAGGAAAGATTAAAAACTTGAACTTCTAAAATTGAACGCGAACCAAGTAGCGAAGCATTCACTGAAATTTGTCAAAAGCTGAAATTAAACCGTAAAAGAAATGTAGCAGATTCCTTGTTTTAGAATTTATCAGCATGTCTTATGGAAAGTAAATTCATTGTTTTACTAAAACATTAAAAGAACTCAACCGGTGTTTGAAGTGTTTTCACACGTCGTCATCCCCGATTGAGTGCCGACCAAAAATCGCCATCATGAAGTGATCTTGTCAAAAAAAAGTCAGGAATCTGCATATTTTCGCTCACAAGAGTTCGCCACCAAAAACAAACCAATTTGAATAACTGTAAATCCGGCATTCAGTAAATCTGGCGAAAAGTTGCATTATTTTTAAAAATATCAAACATAACAACTGATCAAAGATGTCGCAAACTGTTTCACAAAAAACCCAAACATCAAACTTGTCTAACAGCCGAAAAAATTGCTTGACGTGCGCCAAAAAAATCCGCCATATCAAGGAACTTGAGTGTATACTCTGATAAATGAAAACTCCCGCTGGAGTAAAAGCTCAACAAAAATCATTTTGATTCATATATTCAGTGGTTTGAGCTTATAGACTCGGCCATGGTTAGATCAAGAAACATAGGTTAACGTTCATAACCGCACGGTCTTGCTGGTTAGTGACGGATACACCGAAATCACGTGATCGATTTTGAACAATCGCAGGCGCGGATTTTTTACAGCGAACGAAGGTTGCTTATTAACAGTTTCAACTTACTCTAGAAGCACTTTTATGAATACCATTAACACTATAGTATAACCTAAAACAACACCAGTACCATAACTGCTTCTACTACTACTGTCGTTACCCATGCCAGTACCAATACAGTTTTATTACGAAAGCAATTAATTTCCTTCAACCTTTCATTACCCTTAGGCATACCAGTACCATAAAACCAACTGGAACGCCTACTGCTTTTGCTAAATTCATTATCACCACTGCCACCCTCACGATCATTAGCTTTATCACTCTTACTATCACAGTTAATGTTAATATCACGTCAAGGTCAACCCTAACACAGAGATAACTCGCTTATGGTAACACAACCGACTGTTCCAGAGTAGCCAAGATTCAACCTCGAAGAACACAAGTAACTTACCACACTGTAACTCGATATAAACAGCCAACAGGACACCATGTGAAGACTGACTGGAAGGACATCCTAGTGAAAGCGCCTAATACAATATTGTTAATAATAATCGTATTACAATAATAAACAATTAAAGGCGCTCTAACAGCGCATGTGGCTACTGCTTGGGTATATATAAAAAAACTGGAACAATTATCACTATGAATTACTGTAAATGTCGACAATTATACTGATACTATCAGGGTTTTCCTTTTCAAATGAAGTAGCAGTAAATGAATTTTGAACAGGCGGAGAAGTTGGGCGTGGTAGCACAATCTGTTCCACATTTATTATCAACACTTGCATTCTTGTCTGCAAGGATGTTTTTGTGATAGTAACAGTTGCCGGCGACAAAGCGATTCAAAGACGCCAAAAATCGCCGGTCGCTGGCCGAAAAGGAAAACCCTGTCATCACTATCATCATCATCATCATCATCACTATCACCATCATGATCACTATTATCATCGCCACCATCATGATTACCATCATCATCATCAATTTCATCATCAACATCATCATCACCACTATCATCATCATCACTTTCATCATCAACATCACCATGACCAACATCATCACCATCATGATCACCATCATGATCACCACCATCATCATCACTATCATCATCATCACCATCATCATCATCATCATCACTATCATCATCATCACTATCATAATCATAATCATCATCACCATCATCAACATCATCATCACCATCATCATCATCGCTATCATCATCATCATCACCAACATCATCATCATCATCACCATCATCATCATATCATCTTCATCAAAATAATCATTACCATAATCATCCTCACCACCATCCTCACCATTACAATCATCATATCACCATCATTATCCCTAAACTAATATCTTAATGAAATGTTATACTATTCAGACACTCACTTTTTGATTTTCTCCTCCTGCTTTCTTGCATATTTCTTTAAGTCCTGACAATCAAAAAATAAAGTAAAAGCTTTACAAGGTGGGGTTTCTAACCAAACAGCAAATCCTTGCATACAATGTTGTTTAAATTATATAATATAACAATGGGTAAAAATTGGAAAGAATAAATAATACATAAAAAGTAAACATTTTTGATCTTTTTTCAGAGATAAAACTAATCAGTCAGGTCAAGCTTCTTTATTCTAGCTGCTACTGGTAAAATGTAATCCAGTAGTACCTACTGCATTTGGGCTAGTGGAGCTTTTCAGCTATGGAAGACAGCCCACCTTGTCCTAGGGCAACATTGTGTTTCTTAAGTGGGGTACACTAAGTGGGAAAGCAGGTACACCTGGAGTGGGTACGAGGTCATCAAGCGTCAAATGCACAACTATCTAGAGGGGTGTAGGGGCATCCCCACAAATATTTTGAATATTTGAACTTCCGAGTTCTGGAAAATAATGTAATTTTAAGCATTTGAAAAACCAAAGTCCTTCTTAAAACTTGCAATCCTAAAGAAAAATACCAGGTTTTCCTTTTGAAAACATGGCTATCAACTTTGTGTAAGCACACCAAGTCACAACAGAACCTATTTCTTTGTGAAACACTTAATAACAGCAATTAGAATTATGGAAGGGATAACTTAATGACTTGTTACTGTTGTGATGAAAAAAAAAACGTTTTGTGTTGGTGACTTTTAAAAGTTCCTTTGCTGGGGAAATGCGGTACAACCATCGGGGTACGTCGGTACAATTTACCTGAGTGTACTAGCCTTAAGAAACACATTGGGCAAGAAAGCCCTGGGCCCAGTTGTTCAAAAGCCAATTAGCTCTAACCCAGGGTTAAATTTTTAACGCATGGTTCTGTTCCCACCCTTTCAGATTCAAAATTGTCCTGTAAATTTGAGATTAACAGGTTTTTGCCTCGAAAAATCTGACAAGTATTTTACTAGAACCGAAATCTTTTCCTGAAAGAAGCAATTGCTGATGTAATTTTTGCTTAACCCAGGGTTAAATTTAACCCAGCTTTGAACAACCCGGCCCTGATCAATAACCTCCACTGCACTGTGGAAAACTACGGTAGCATACGAAAGGATATGAGAATAAGCCCTGAGGAAAAATCAGCTCTGCAATCCAACTTTTCCCAACCCCCAACTATTGTACACAGATCCCTATGACTGTGCACATGTATTCATTTTTTGATTCTAAGTTAGTCTTAAATGAAACCAGAAAGGCAATCAGCCTTTCAAAAAATCTGAATCAAGGAAAAGAAGAAATTTAATATTAAATAATCTGTTTAAAAATAGGTTTCACTGAAAACTTCTGACAAAAAAAAGTTATAAAAAAACTTTCTTCAGAGTTTCTTACCACATTTTGCTCTTGTAGTCTGAGGTATTTGTCTTCAAGTTCTTCTCTGCTGATTTTAGAGATAATATGTCTCATATAAGCCTCATTGAAGTTTCTGCCATCTGTTTAAAATATGAAGATGTGAAATTTAGAAACTCAATTTTGAAATACTTTCACTGGTTTAGGTTGCAAACTAGGTTGCATGAACATTCCTCACATTCCTCCCAAATAGTGCTCATGTTTGTGGTTTAAAGGGGGGTAGAGGGGGGTAAAGGGGGTGGCTTCGTAACTGCCCTCTCTTGTAGCCAGAGGCTGAATTGCCAAGAATGCAGCTCAACAAGGTCAAGCCAAAGGAGCTGCTATCTAGGTGCTCGGCCCCAGTACACGGTCCATACATGACCTCGGAGCACAGCACCACAGCCAGATTTAATCAGCTGGGAGTCAATTTTTGCTGAGGGAAGAAAACCAGAGCACCCAGAGAAAAACCCTCAAAGTCAGATCGAGATTGACAAATCTCAGCCCACGTGCGGAGCCCAGGAGTCGATCCCAGATCATAGCAGTGGAAGGCGTGAGTGATGAATGTTATGCCAACCTGACACAAAATTATCTTGTTATATATAAACACCAAGTAAATACTAAATAAAAACACATTTTAATCTAGTCAGTATTTTGGGAATTATCTTGTATTTTCCAAGAATGAGACTTCCAAAGTTCCAAATACCAAGCAGCTTTAATTAAAAGTTTGAAGTTTATTTAGCATATTCTTGCTCTTTAAATTCAAGCCTATTAATCTTTTTTATTCTTTTTATCGATTTCCCTCAGTTAAATCCTGTTCCGGCTGTGACCAGTGGCTCATCTGAGTCTGAGTATTTTCTTCTGGTTTCCAAAGCTTTAAGTACCTGTACAGGAAAGTAATTCTTTGTAGATTAGCTCCTACCAGATGCTGGTACTCATTTACTGACCCCAGAAGGAAGAAATGCTGACTCAGAGTTAAGAAAAGAAGATTGGAAAAACTTCAAATCTTAGCAAAGCTGGGTATCACACCAGGACCTTGTGGCTGAAAAGCAGAGATCTTACCAACTGTGCCTCCCTTGCCAATTTTCCTAGGTTAAAGATGTGTAATGGCTAATGAAAAAGCTTAAAAGATTAAGTTGTGTGTCCTTTGAGAAATAAAAAGTTTAATGGGTACATTTATAAGCAAGCCACCACATACAGTGGTTCCCAACTGCCATTTCTGGTTTTACAGTTTTTGAGCCAATTTCCAGGAGCAGGTTATCTTGTCTACCTGTCCAATAAACATGACCCTTGGTAGTATTCATTTTTTAAAGGAAAAATTAGACTGCCGAGCAGGGTTTAAGTAAATTTTTTAGGGATGTGGCTACAAACTTTAAGTGGATGCAAAAAAAGCTGTCATTATACAAAGCCCGTTTAATGTTACCTGGTACACACATGTTCCCCTTCTTGAAGTGCTTTCGAAGATTGAATACTGTAGAATACCGCTGTGTTTTCCATAACAGAGCAATAAGTATCCCTGTGCGTTTAAAAGAGCCCCCACATTTTTTTAATTTTAAGTTATATGCATTATGACATTTAACTGATAGGTATATACAATTCATCTTACTTCCATCTAAATATTTGCTCTGGCGAAAGCCCGTGAAGCTATGGTGAATACTCCTCAAAAACGAAGAAAGAACCGGCGATATTCGCCACCAGATATTACAACTATTTGAGTATCGTTCCAGGCTACCCGAACAGCAATAGTAACAAGTGTCAAATTACGCGCCATCTTCAATCAATGTTTATCAAAACTATTCAAACAAATTAAAAGATAACTTACCTACATCCTCGGGTGCTGTTTCCGACACCGCATTGTCTCGATAATCCATAGCGCAAAAAACGCCAGTGAATCGAAAGTTCGAAAAACTGATAACAATCTGTTTCTAAGGCGGCGAGTCTAGCGACCACTCAAAATAAAATCCCATCTTTTGATTTTCAGCAACAAGTGGCTCAGTAACTACACCAAGACGGAGTATCAAAAAGCTGTGCTTCTTTCGAGACGGTTATTTGAAATGAAGGTTACAAAAATAAAGTTTTTGACAAATAGTAACAACTCAAAATTGGCGGCCATTTTTTAATTCACAGCTATTTGGGTTTACTGAGCATGCGTCAGATGTTTTGGATCCAGTCCTCCCACTTTTTTGAGAAAACACAGGAAACTTCGTGTCCAGACTCTGCCGTCCAAGATGGCAGATAGAAAGTTATGTAAGATTATTTTAAATTTTCTGTATATATAAAATAAATTCGGTAATGAAGTTATTAACTTCTCTAGTGAATCGATCTTTGAATAACATTATTGTACATCCTTGTCTCTGTACTTCTTTGAGGTCATTTTCAGTCAAGTCTTTCTTGAATAGCCCCAAAAATATGAAAGTTCTCGTCGGTAAGTATTTTTAATGTAAGATTGTTTTTCATGCAGTAATTTAACTGATTACGAGGTAAACACAGAATGAAAAGGACAGTGAAGAAGAGTTTGAATACAGATTGCCATACTATTTTTATGTCTATGCTGCTGAAAATCTCATTAAATATAAATGACTTGGTTTAATCTGATCTGAACTTTTCCGAACAATACTTGTAATTCTACAGTGTTAATGAATTTTGATTTGCATTGAAGATTTAAATGTTCAATGCCCCAATAAATGTTTCTCTTAAAAGGGGGTGGGACAGGCTTTGTTGGACGAAGTCTAAAACAAGCCTTGGAATCAAAAGGACACGAAGTTACTGTTATTTCCCGATCATCTGGAAGAGGAAAGATTTCTTGGGTAAGCTACATCTAATGCTTAGAAGAGTGATGGAGCTGGAGGTGGAAGGTAGAAGGGTAGTAGCATACACACCAACCCCAAACCTTTGACAAGCGGGAGACATTTTTATGAGTTTAGGAGCTGGAAGTACAACTCGTGACAATTTATGTGGCAGGAAAGTCTGGTGTATTATCACCGTTCATTGGCTAAGTTGCTCCAATAGGAAGATTGTTTATATCAATGTGCAAGTTGAAAGGCGAATTGAATTGAACTAGTGGGCCGGGAGTTAAAGTTGAACTTGTGACACAAGTTGACAAAAAATCATAGAGGGAACTTGTCTGTTTTATTTTCTTATTAACTAAAGTATTATGAAATATTAGACAAGTAGACTTAAAAAGTAAGAGATTTATGTACCAAAGTGGGAGAGAGGGAGACAAGGCAAAAAATAGCATAAGTCTCCTTCCAATAGTGGAAGAGTTGGCATCTATGCAGTAGTTAGTTGGTAAAGAAAACCTTGAGTAAGGTGGTGGAAGAAGACATGAGGAAAGTATACACAGAACATATGACAGAGGATAGAAAATAGTGAAGGTGACTCATATCATGTCCAACTCCAGAAGTGGAAAACTAGAGATTTTAAACAATGATGATTATGATGATGATGATGATGATGGTGATGGTGGGGGTGGTGGTGGTGGCGGTAGTAGTTGTGATGATGATGATGATGATGATGGTGATGATGATGGTGATGATGATAATGATGATGATAATGATGATGATAATGATGATGATGGTGATGATGATAGTGGTGATGGTGATGGTGATGGTGATGGTGATGATGGTGATGATGATGATGGTGATGATGATGATGGTGGTGGTGGTGGTAGTAGTGGTGATGGTTATGATGGTGGGGGTGGTTATGGTGGTGGTGATAGTGGTGATGATGATGATGGTAATGACAATGAATATATGATTATTATTATTATTATTATTATTATTTTGCATCAAAGTTATATATCTATTATAAAAATTATTGTTTTTGTTAATTTTAGGATGAAATTTCCGGTTCAGGGCTACCTGAGTGCAATGCTGTAGTCAACTTGGCTGGAGAAAATATACTTAATCCATTGAAACGGTAATAAGTGGGCGTGGTTGGTACAGTTTGTAAGATCTCTGCCTTCTAGCCACAGGGTCCCCAGTTCAATCCCTAGCTCTCCAGGAAGTTTCATTGGTAAATGAGTACCAGCATCTGATGAGAGCTAACCTGCAGTGGATTAGTGTCTCATCCAGGGAAAAACTTTCATCTGTTTAACACTACAGAAACCAGAGCAAGTGCTTGCTCCATGGGCCACGTAATTGGCTGATAAAGGATTTAGCTAGCATTATAAATACCAGTTACAGTTATCTCAACACTACAGAATTCTGAGAAATGTCATTTGGCTCATAAAGGATTTAGCTAGCATTATAGATACCAGTAGTAATCTTAGCACTACAGAAACCGAAGATAAGTGCCAACTCCATGGGCCACCTGGCTCGTAAAGGATTTAGCTAGCATTATAGATACCAGTAGTAATCTTAATACAACAGAAACTGGAGATAAGCACCGGCTCCATGGGCCACTTGGCTTGTAAAGGATTTAGCTAGCATTATAGATACCAGTAGTAATCTTAACACAGAAACCAGGGAAAGCACTGGCTCCATGGGTCATTTGCCAGTTTGCCATTCCTGGGGTTGTATGTGATATGAGTTGTCTCCACTGTTTTCTATCCTCTGCCATATCTTCTGTGATGTTAAGCTTCCTCATGTCTTCTTCCAATACCTTACTCCAGGCCTTCTTTGGGTTAACTAAGTACTGGCCTTCTACCTTCCACTTTCAGCTCCATCGCTGTCCTAAGTTTGCTTTTCTCATCCCTTTGATTTACACGATTGACCTATCTATATTAATTTTAAGTTTGTGGTACCCAAGTTGTAGCAGAACGACTTTCTTGACTTTTTACTGCTTTTTGATGTTAAGAGCTTTTTTCTTATAAAAATTGTTGTAAAAAAGGGTGTTTTTTGCTGTTATTTAGGGGTTGATTTATACCCTGGTAGTAGGGTAACCTGCAGTGAGATTTCTGAATGACTTAACCTACGAATACCTATATGCAGATTAATGTAACTGGTCATAAAACTTACTTGTTTACATTAATGTTAGGTCAAGACAGAAGGGTAATTGCAATCATTAAATGTTAACAATGGTTGGCCTTAAAAGCAACTGTGGCAGTAGAAGTTCTAGTCAGAGGACCTACCGGGTGCATAAAAAAATCAGGGTTTCATAAGTGACTTTGTTGTTGCAGGTGGACTCCTGATTTTCATGAAATTGCTAGGAGAAGCCGTATTGATACAACACGACTTCTGGCAACTAAAATTGCAGAGGCATCTTCTCCACCAGATGTGTTTGTGTCTTCTTCAGCTGTTGGTAAATTTTTACACTATTTAGGACTACATCTGTTAGAATGTGTTGTGATAGATATCTGTTTTGGCATAACTAAATTGTTGCAAAAAAATTACTGTTCATCAGCAAAGTAGAGCTGGTGGTGGAGAGCACACGCCTCCCTTTTTAATAAATAATTTTGCCACATTTACAGTTAATAAACTTCTTATGAAAGTTGGGTGATTTCAACATGAAAAGGTTCAGCATTTCAAGAGTTTAACAGAAGTTTAAATTTTCAAAATTTTCCTAAGGAGCATCCCCTGGACCTCGCTAAAAAAACTTACTACCAGTATTACCTGTGGCATTCCGAATAGTGCCCCCTATCAAAACCTTTCTCCACCGTCCCATCATCAGCTCTTTCAACTGTTTGTGGCAGTGATTAAAAAATCTTGAAGTTTTCTTACATGAATATGTGTATCATTTGAGAAAATTAACAATTATTCAGGGCTCGAAATTGCGACCGATACGGTCGCATTTGCGACTAAATTTTTCTTTTTGCGACTAAACCTTCAACAGCGATCGCGATTTTGCGACCAGTCTTCATCTCCGACAGCTAATAAAGTAAAACAAAAATTATCTCCCAGAAGTCGCTACCTTACCACTACTTTTCAACTTTTTTTTACTTTTGCAACTACAATTTTGAAACCAGTCACAAAAATGCGACCATAAAATTTTCTTAATTTTGAGCCCTGTTATTCCAAGAGCGTGCATTGGATATGAGATGGTAAATAGCCATCGAGCCGCTATTCATCTCATATCCAACATGGGTGAATGGAAAAATTGTTTTATTAAATTTCATGAGCTTTCCGAACCCTTCGATACTTGAAAATGACAACAAAATCTTATTCTGACATTTTTCAGCTTGGCAACACTTTACACAGTTAGTTTCCATATATGGTCATTCGGTATATGTGCTGATAACCGAGATTGAGAGAACCGATCAGAACGCTAGAAACGCAATATTCGAGGTTGAAAATTGAATAATATGAATTTAAACTGTTGTTTTGGACTGTAGTCCTTCGTGGGAGTATCATCAAATTGTTCCTCTTAAAAACCGACGCAACAACTCTATATACTTAATTTAGGTAACTGAGGATTAAAAGCCTGAGTACAAACCAGGCTTCATCGTAATTCCGACCTGTTACATTTGCGTTATTACCCATGGAACGTCCTTAACCAACTGAGCTATGAAGCAACAGCTGTTAGGAGTAAGTCAATGTTAGAGGGCCCCGCAATAGCACAGTTTACAAATATTTTAGGATCCACTGCAGCTTTTATAATCAACTGAGTGTTAGAGTCCATTTAGGTGGGTCTGTCAATGCCACTCAAATGCACTTCGGTGAAGTGCTCTTACAAACTAAGCTATGGAGTGGGTCATTCTTTGTGGTTCAATTTTAGTGGATCCGTCGTTGCTACTTAAAGGTGTACAAAGATTTCGTGATCTTAACCAACTGCTTTATAAAGTAACAAATGTTGAGATTAGGTCAATTTGGTGCGAGTACTAACTAAGTGTTTTAATGCGGACTAACATTATGATAAATCCTTTACGAGCCTAGTGGCCCATGGAGCCTGTGCTTATCTCCAGTTTCTGTAGTGTTAAGCGGATGAGATTCTTTGACTCTCCCTGGACGGGACACTAATCCATCGCAGGTTAGCTTCCAGCAAATGCTGGTACTCATTTACCTACCCCGGAAGGATGGAAAGCTGAGTTGGCTTAGGCGGAAAAGAAGGTCAC
>JAOBAY020081586.1:0-10781 GCA_025331085.2 Zoanthus sociatus
GATAATGAAGTTTAAGAGTGATGTATATATCTGGAAGACTGTATAGTATGGACCCTGAATTTTGAAAAGAAAGGTTGGCTTTACACTGTCGTCGCGGTCTGATTGTTTGATAAAAAAAATTTCAGCCTCAGATTGTTCTTATTAAGTTTGTTCTTATTAAAAAAAAAAGAGTGTACGTGATGTTGTCACTCCATCATGTCCAAAAATACTAAAAGAGGTCACCAAACGTTTATTTTGCGATAACATTAAGAGATCAGTAATACAAAATACATATGAATTCCAAAAATGGGGTCTGAAGATAACAGCTATTGTAACTTTCAATAAATCGATCAATCTGCATGTAAGTTGATTACAAAAACAATTTGACAGCTCAAACAAAGGAAAATGGAAAACATTTCTAGCTAAAAATAGCCTTAAAAATAAAATTTGTTAATCAATTTCATAAAGTGGGACTAACGTATCCATGCATCAACACACATGGGAGACGTTCTTTGATGGTTGTATTCATAAAAAAACAAAATTAAAAACAAAAGTTACCATTAATATGTATAATTCGAAATTTTGAACAATCATAACATTTTCAATACAAGAGATGTAAAAGTCAAGTTTGTTATGAATAATATTCTTATAACAGAAAAGAAGATGCCATGAAAAAAAGCAAAATTTTACAATATTATAAGTAAAAAACAGAAATTTTTAACAATCATTACAAATTGAGAAAACAGTCTTTTCTCCTCTTCATACACCTAAAGAGCATGTTTTGAAAAAATGGCTACAAATTCGGGGTCATTGTTTGTGAATAATATTTCTATTTTTTGTGTTACGTTGTACCTATTAAAATCACTGAATATTCTTACAGCTAGAAACCATAATTTCAATGCATTTCTTTCCTCGCATGTAGAAAGGACAATCAAGTAGGAAATATTTTTCATCTTCTAATTTATTATCTGAACAGATTGAACATAGACGTTATTCCCTTGGTACCTTTGGAGAGCAGTATCGTTCGTAGCTTTCAATCAATATAGATAATGGTTGCTTATTCTTAGTTTAGTCAGTTCCTTCCTAAAAAATGTTTCTATTTGACATAACATAGTTTTTAGGTTCCTAATTTGACTTAATCTTTTCATACAAGTTTAATTATTCAGAATTTTCTTCATTTGTTCTCCACATACATGGTGATGTATTTATCCTGTAGCAGATTATAAGGATAGTGTTGCTGCGTTTCGTGAGAAATGGAATATTGTGTTGAGTATTCAAATCGGAAAACGGAATTTTGGAGAAAGAGAATGGCACAATAATTGACAAACATCAATAGGCGGGGGCCTTAATATGCATTGAGGGGGAGGGAGTTGGGAAAAATAGAGAAGAAAATAAGCGGTAGTGATGTTTAATCGATACTCAAGGGAATAGCTCATTTATTGACCTCGGTCGGATGAAAGATGAGTTATAGCTGTAGTGGAAAAAAGGTAACACAAAGATTAAATTCTCGGCTGAGTTTGTGGTCAGTTAGAGATTCAACCACGCCCTCCCAAGTGTTTGAACATGATATCAAACAACTTTTGAGCCATAAAAGTTTTTCTTCAGACAACTGAAAACTACCCCTAGTTTGCTATTTTTCTCTGTCTTAATTAAATGACGAAGATTTAAACAAAAAATATTGTGGTGTTGCGGTAGGTAAAATGAAATTGATATCTACCTCTAAAACTAACTGATTTTTTAACCCTACATAGCGCTGAGAGTAGGGTTGTGGTCCCCACATGTATTGCCGACATAGCGCTGAGAGTAGGGTTGTGGTCCCCACATGTATTGCCGACATAGCGCTGAGAGTAGGGTTGTGATCCCCACATGTATTGCCGACATAGCGTTGAGAGTAGGGTTGTGATCCCCACATGTATTGCCGACATAGCGCTGAGAGTAGGGTTGTGATCCCCACATGTATTGCCGACCTAGTGCTGAGAGTAGGGTTGTGATCCCTGCATGTATTGCCGACATAGCGCTGAGAGTAGGGTTGTGATCCCTGCATGTATTGCCGACATAGCGCTGAGAGTAGTGTTGTGATCCCTGCATGCATTGCCGACATAGCGCTGCGAGTAGTGTTGTGATCCCTGCATGCATTGCCAACATAGCGCTGAGACATAGCACCGAGAGTTGTGATGTTATCCCGGTGTTGTGGTCTGTTTCTTCGACTGAGGGCACTTATCTGCTGCCAAGTTGCGCCTTAACATGTGAGCCGCTCAAGTGGACTTTCTAAGAGTCTCAACAGCTTTTCCCACGGACTTAATTATTTATTCAGCTTTTGCAGTTCTCTGATGGTTTAATGTCAGATATTTCAAGATAATGTCTTCTGACGTACTGAGCAAGGTCATCAATCTCATCTAGCGAATCACACGCTTGTTTATCAATCAGATTGACGCCTTGCTTCATCTTAGATATGTTTGTGCCGTGTCGATCAACTTTGGCATTTGACTGTACAGACATTTAAGCCGGAATAATACAACTGGCAGACAAGCCTCTTGATTGCAGCCATGGTGACCACTGTTGGAGGGCCTCTCGTGATCGTCTTGCCACTGGTTTCCTTAAAGATTTTCCACCAAGAGACTTTTCCTTTGCTCGCAAAGCTGTATGGGATGTCAGCACCGCTTAGGGTGTGAAGCACAGGTAGAGCTGAAATCTTCAAATTTCCGAGTGCCTGTACAATAAGTTATCGCTTGATTGTCTGGTGTCATTGTCCGGTTCCAGTATCAAAGTTCATATCGAGACAAAGGTCTGGGTATCATCTGAGAAAGAGGACAATAACATATGTTAGGTGAAAAGATGTTTATTTCTGTTGCTCTGTGAGAGACAGCATCATTAGCATCAATAGCAGGTATTTTCATCTTTGCGTCTGCTTTTTCCTGCGAACTTTGCAAGTGAATGATACAATATCTCTATTTGTTATATACCAACTATCAAAGTCCATTTTTCTAGTAACCTTATTGGACGAGAGGACATCGTGTGCACGAGAACAAGTTTCGCTGTTTCCTGGCAATCACGCGCTCAACGGGCAACAATATGTTATGGACCGATAAATAACAAAACCGGAAGTTAATTGTAATTCAGTGCGATTTCAAAATTCACAAAACACAAGTTTTGATAATGAAGCAAAAATTTAAAAACTACTTTTTGTTCTTCTTTGATAGTTGGTATATAACAAAACGCTTATGCACTTATCATTAGCTTCTCTGGGGGTCGACCCCGGGACACCCCCGGGGATTGGGTTCAAAGGCTCTACAAAAGCCTGCTAAGACTCGGGGGTATGGGGCAACAAATCTTGGCGAATGCCCCTCCCCCAGGGGACAGTCCGCCTACCTTCACATACAAAATCTGCAAAACTGTCCGCAACAATTAATAACTTCCTTTTTTTCTCTGCTAACGTCCCATGCCTTATAAAATGGCATTCTTGCAGAACTTTTAAAATGACACTGAATTTTATCGATCATTCTCCACAGAAGTCTGCAATGCAAAACGAGATTGGAAAGAAGAAACAGATGCCAAAAGAAGCGGGAAAGCTGTCACGGCACGGTTTGCCACTTGAATGTTTAGTGTACACCGCTGACCAAGGCACAACAAATCCCGTGGGTGTATCCCCGGGGGTTTAACATTCCTTTCAAAAGACGCACAATGCCCCATCCCTGCGGGCAAAGTTTTTTACCCAAAATTGACTAATCCCCTACTAACCCCCTGGGTATCCCGCGGGTGTCCCGGGGATCGACCCCGGGGGAAGCTAATGATAAGTGCATTATTGACCTTAACCTTGGGAAAGCAGTATGTTTTGTGGTCCCTCGACTGCAATGTTACCTGGTCAAGTAACTGGAGCTCTGCCATACTGTCTACAATGTTTACTTTCTTTGTCACTGGTTTTACTGTTGGCTCATCAGCCGTTGTTAATGTTGGAGCTTCGTACTCAAGCAAGCCCAATCCGCCGTGCACGCTTGTTGACTCAATGCACGTAACACTGACCCGTCAGCTGCGACGAGTGATCTTTGAACAACGGTGAAGTCACGTACGCCAATAGATTCGTGGAAATTAATTTCAGGCATTGCGCGACATACAGCCATCGTCCGAGCAAACAAACTCTGATCTCTTGCAACTCAACGAAAGTGTTGCTCACACTTACTTTGCTGTTCTTATCAGTTGATTTCCATGTCAAAAGCTTACGAAATTTCATATGGGCCCACAAACTACCAAACGTGCTGAAAAGTTTATTTCTTTCGGTTCATAGAGTGCAAAGGTCACGTTTCACATCATCATGATCACGGACCACAGCTTTGGGGATCAAATTAACAGCTCATCACCTGACCGTGTCAAAGGATTGATTCGTATAGCATGCGATAGTTGATGACAACTTGGAGATATCTTTCTCTTCACTCGAAGTTACTGTAGCTGAAACTGATTGTGGTGCTGACCCTTTCCCTTTCTCGAGATGCATGCCATATCCTTTGATACCTCAGCTAAACGAGGAAGTTCAGGGGCAATGAGAAAAACTTTACACGACGAGCAGCAGATAGTTAAGATTGGAACCAACCAGGCCTTCGGTTACTTTCATAGAGCAGCTCACGTGCTCCATGCAGGCATGCGCAAGAGGAGTCAATGAGCAACTAGAAAAGGCATTAATACCAAGGAATGATTTAAAATGCTTTTGAGCCCATGGAAATATTGAAGAAGATTGCTGCTTTTGACAGACGGAACATCAACAACTCCTTGTTCAAAGTTTTCCACCAGTGTACATGAACTGTCCCATGGTGCTGGAGATGCTCTTGTTTATTCGCGCTCTTCTTACTGCCAAGTCTAGAATGAGTTTTCCTGAAAAAGCACTTTTTTGCACACCATCGCCTGAACTATGCAAGAATGATCCCTTTGTGACCTTTGTATCTTGCTGAAATGAAATCTTTTTCAAGCAGCAACCAAGACATCCATATAGTGAATTCCTGAATGGGAGTTGGATCGTTACCAAGAATTCACTAGTATACCCTTCTGTGGGCTTGGTGCCGACTATGCCCTGGCTACTTCGCTCGCAACCAACCCCAATTCGGTCGACAATTTAGCCATTAAAATCCTTTCCAATGACTCTAAGATGAACACAGCAACAAAGAGTAAGGAGTCTCCCACCAAATTATTGATCTTGAAGACATAAATAAAGAATCTAACCTTATCATTTCTTCCAGTTTCTTTCGCTCGAGTTTCTGTTTTAGTAAATCCGTACTTCTTATTAAATTGTATCTGAGATTAGTAACACAACCGATGTTGAAAAACATTATATTTAATTATATTACGATCACATAATCTTTCCTCTTACTAGTAATGGAAACAACAGCAACAACAACAGCAAAAGCTCATTAATAAACAAATATTTTTACAAAAGTATTACCCGCAGCTAGCAAGGCTATTCACAGCAGGATAACATGTGCAAACATTAGAAATAAAGACTAAAGGCTATTAACTAAGGAAAGTTTACAGTTTGCAAATAAATAAAATAAAAGTTGTAATATGGATAAGAACTAGATAACAGGCTAAAGGAAAAAAAATTAAACAACTAAATTGTAAAAGCAAGAATATTTTTCAATCTTTTTGGCTAGTTATAGCTTTTTAATTAAGATAAGGGTATCAATATAATCATATTCTGAATTCAGAATCTGAAAAAGTAATTTGCGGACTGTTGTTATCAATTTATTCTTTGGGAGTTGTCGGAAGTTAAAGGATATCTCATTCCACAGCTTAGCCCCAAAGCGAGAGAAAGACAGTTTATATATAATACTAGCTTGGAACTGATAACGTAAAAATTTCCTGAGCTTGTTTTTAGAAATAGATTTAAAATCCCAGAAGATACCATATTGTTATGGACTTATAATGCATAAAATTTGAATAGTCTGATAATGTAAGAAGCCGGACCAATACTCAGGGTGTTAAATAATTGAGGAGAAAGTGCCGTCTTTGCTCTAACATCTGCAAACGGTTAGACGTTAAATCGTAGGCCCTCGGAAACTTTGTGTTTATGCATGTGTGTATGTCTGTCATGTGAAAAGTCTCCGTCCACCTTTGAGTTGTAAAGATGGTGTACCCTATTAGTAAGCCTTTGCTCGGCTAAATAACACTTGACAGTGACACCTAAATAAAGTTTATTATTATTATTATTATCATCATCATCATCATCATCATCATCATCATCATCATCATCATTATTATGGTAAAACATTGGCGTCAATGAAGAGAGGTATTACGTGATCGCGTCTTTCCGAGAAATTTATTATCCAAAGAGCTCTTTTTTGTAGCAATAAAATTTTGTTGAGATGCGTCTTTGCTGCTTGGCCCTAAGCAGTAAGTCCATATGTAATATACGGATAAATAAGTGACTAATAAATTCTTGGAAGAAACAAAAAGACGCAATTTCGGAAATAAGACATCAGAATCGCTTTAAATACCTGAAAATACAGCTACAAAGGATCGACAGGGTACGAGAAACAACATCAGACCAAAGTTATATTAGTCATGTATTATCTTATTAATTTTGCGATTTTACTTCGCTATTGATTCCATAACTGTATAGTCCACACTGATTTTTTGCCTGGGTTGCCTGTGCTGGCACTAGTCATCTCATCGTGCCCACAGGTGAGCGAGGTTTTTTTGCGTTTTTAATATCATGCTTCAGGAGGCGTTGAAATACGTCAGAAGTTTATAATTTGATGAAAAATGGTTTGTTCCGAAAACACTTTCGCCATTGGAGCATGAAGAAAGTGACAGAAGACCCATCATAAAACGATTGGTCGCTCAAACAATATTCCACATAACTCAAAAGCTCGGCGACTTTCTTTAAAATTGTTTGTGCACGGCGTCCCATTATGTAAACAGTTTGCAAGTAATTGTTTAAGGAGAACCATTATTGGATGGTGTCCTTACATATTCGGATATCATTTTACTGATTCTATTTATCACAATCTGTCAACAAACTTTTCCAATTGGAGCACCATTGAACGCGATCAATACTTGCATGATCCTTCTTAGTGCGACCTTTATATCAAGTACTGTGCTTGAGCTAATTTAATTTGTGATCTTAATGATGACCCTAGTTCTGTCTCGAAGTCGAGTGTTGTCAAGTACTTTAAAAACTTTGATAGTGGTTTAATCGCCCCAGAGATCAACTTGAAAAAGGTTTATCGGCCAACTTTAATTTGACGGATTGCATTTTCCAAGTGTTTTATCGCCGACAACCAGTTCAGGACCAAAGACGAAGTATGTCTTCTGTCACAAAGATATGGTTTCTCTTGGCGGCAATTTTCCTCTGCTACACAAAGACCATTTTTTCGAATCCTTGTGGGGGATTCTTGAGAACAATGTCTTCTGCTAAATCTCTCCGTTATCCAACTCTGCAAAACAGTTGGGGAAAAGTTTCGTGTGAATGGGTTATACAAACGGCGTCGTCCCGGCGCGTTCGTCTCACTTTCACAGATTTTGTAATGACAACCTCTTGCTGTTCATGCGAACGAGATTATCTTGAAATCCGTGATGGTTTGAATAAATCTGCTCCCTTGATCGGCCGCTTCTGTGCTATGCATTTTCCAAAGGTCGTGTATTCTACACGGGAAAATATATGGATTAAATTCGAATCGGACTTCATGAGAGATATAAACAATAGATTTCGTTTATCCTACGAAGCCATATGTGGTCAACATATGGTATCTTTGAGTGGAAGTTTTACTTCGCCCAATTTCCCTGCAAATTATAACAACAATTTAGATTGTATATATTCTATTGAAGTTCCGCGGGGAAGAATTCGCGTCAAGTTCGAAAGTTTTCAAATCGAAGGCAGAATGCCTGTTTGCTTGGATGATTATTTGGCAGTTCGCGAAACTAGCGGAAACGTTGTTTATTCGCAACGCGAGAAAAATGGTGCGTGGGGCAGGAAATTTTGTGGTAAAGACATTACTCCGAAGGTAATTTATTCGACCCAAAGTAGCTATTTTTGGTTTCATTTTAAGACCAATTCTTTCCGCACAAGTGCGGGGTTTAACGCAACTTACCGGACTGTTTATGCAGGCAAGGGCAGTTGTGATGGAACATTAACAGATAACGAAGGGCAAATTTTCTCGGAGAATTACCCGTTCAGTTTCCCTGTGTCTAAGGAGTGTCAATGGAAAATCAAAGTGCCCGAAGGAATGCACATTCATCTTTCTTTTTTGACTTTTAACTTCAGTAAAAATGCACCTGACTGTAGTTTTGGGCGCTTGGAGGTTTATGATGGGCTGGATCTAAACTTTAAAGTTGGACGGTTTTGTGGTTGTACATTACCAGAGAAGCTTATTTCAAGGACCAATGAAATGTCATTAAGGGCAGTGTCAAGTAATGTCAACCACACTGGTTGGTTTGCACTTCAGTACTTAACGTCATCAGAGGGACCTTGTGACAAAACCCAGTTTACCTGCCATGATCGACAGTGTATTGATATCAACCTGTACTGTGACAGTATAAAAGACTGCAGTGATGGGTCTGATGAATTAAGGTGTTCTGTACGAAAAGATACTTTTTCATGGTACAATTTCTGGCCACTAAGTGTTGCCCTTGTGGTGGTCTTGATGGGTCTATGGTTGTGGCGCAGTTGGAAAAAATTTGTTGGGTCTAGGAGTGGAGTTGAAAGAAACTATAGTCACTGCACCCCTTCATGTCACCACCACAATTCCAACACTTTTATAGCAGAAGTTACTGAGCCACCAAGCTACAATGAAGCTGTACAACAAGGCGATCGAGCACCCCCTTCATATGAGGAAGCTGTTGCACAAGTGCAGAGCGAATGCATTACTACTGTTGACAGTTGCAATAGAAGTAGTCAATCACAAGTAAATATTCAATTAGATGATTGTTCTGACAACTCTCACAACTCTCATGGAAGCAGCTGTGCCGAACAGTTCTCTACAGACACACAAGAAACTGCGAATTCTGGCCCTGAACAAAGAATCTCCCAGAATTCAGTGACAGAGACAAGAATTTGATTCTAGGGTATTGTAGTTATATTTATATAGTGAGTATATATATCTTTAACTCAGTGTTAGCTAATCAGTTTCAGCTGCCTTCAGTTATGTTATTCACAAAAGGGTCTGAATTTGTTTCAGGGCTCAACAAAAACTTGAACTCTTGCTTGCCTGGAACAACTGAGCAATTGTTCAGCAATTGTTCATTGGGTAAGTGACTATGAAAAGTTCTTGCCTTACCTCAAAATCTACTTGTTCCTGACAAGCAGACAGGGATTTTGTCAAGCCCTGTGTTTGAATTTTAAAGCTGAGGAACTATTAGGTTGAGACTTCTAATCGATGATATGATAATCCCACAGAAAATGTCAAAAACAATTATTTTAGAAATGCATTTCGATGTAATTATGATTATTCATCAAATGTTAACTTTTTTCACATTGACCAATCACTATCATATATGGTAAAGTTCTAAAAATTAATCTCCTGTCTTATATTTTTAAAAAGTCCTGTTATTTGGGGCTACTTTGAATAAGCATTCATTTGACTATAAATGTCATTATTAACAGGATTTAATGGAGCCTAAACCACACAATTGCACTCAATTTAGGCATCCTGCTGATGAACAGTAACTGTTTTACAATTTTTTCAGCAGCATTCTAGTTACAGTATGTCTGTTTAGATATCTATTTATTAGCATACGAATTTGTGTTGCAATATAATGTACAATTAGTGTGTTTCTTAAGGCCAGTACACCGGTAAATTGTACTGATGTTCCCTGACGGCTGTACTAGTTTTCCCCAACTCAAAGGTTCAAAATAAGTCTGGCCCGGGGGGTACTCCCTATATTGGTATGATAGGGATGATCATCGTATTTTTTAGGGGTCAAAATTGGCAATTTGGTATTTTTTAGGGGTTTTCAGAGAAAAATCGAATTTATTTTATTGAAATGGTATTTTTTAGGGGACCGGTGCAAAAACAAAACAATGAAGTCAATTTTTTGGTTTCCTCCTGTTTTGGTATTTTATTAGGGATCATTTTTTGCTATGAGATATTTTTTAGGGTCGAAAACTTTTACGCTTTGGTGTTTTTTAGCATATTTTTTCACATTTCCCGATGATCATCCCTATCCTTTTTACCCCAACGTACCCCCCTCCCCCCCGGGGAAATAATTTTCTACCACTGCAGTCAGCACTTACTCATAGCCCCAGGGGCTGTATATGATTCAGCAGCAGTACTAACAAGTTTTCCTGGAGTTCTTCTATCACCCAACTGAAATGTTGTTTTCCTCAGTTGATTGACAGCTGCTTCTCTGTTAAATGGAGTCTGTTTAGTCACTAATGGCCGCTTGTATGAGTCTTGCTGAGTTGAAATGCTGTAATTACACTTTTCCTGGTCTCCCTGTGGTATGCTTGAACTGCACAACCTTTTCTGAATGTGCAGTGAGGAAAAATCAGTTGAAGATTATTCTCACTGGTACTAATTCCAATTAAGAAACCAGAACATAGCATAAAATTGTCTACAGTCATACGAAAACTAAAAAGTAATAAAAACTTACTATGCAACTTGATATTTAACAATTAGACCTCGAGGACGAATGAACTACGAGTAAATAGTCCATGAGGCCGTAGGCCAAATGGGTTATTCAAACTCATAGTCCATGAGGCCGAGAGGTCTAATTGTTTTAGTATAAACATACTAATCGGTCAAAAAGGATGTACAAATTAAATTATCGATGAAATGCTCTGATATTATAGCAAAACAGGCCATAAACAGGGCTCGTTA
>JAOBAY020081597.1:0-10779 GCA_025331085.2 Zoanthus sociatus
TCCTCGTCGCGAGAGGATTCATTGGATTCATAATCCTTTTTTGGATTTTACCAAAGAAACGAAAAATCCCTTTTTGGATTCAGAATCTGGATTAGGATTTTTCCCAAACAAATGCACCCTTAGATTTTGTATTACAAGCGACAAAAATTCTGTCACGTTACATCCTTTGTCTTCAAAAGAAATATGCTATGATCTGGCATGCTTGTGGCCAATACAAGTGCTGATTTGGTCTCCCTATGCACACCATCCAACCACTGTACATCTCCTGGTGTAAAGTTGGACCCTCGAACTGATTTTCTAAAGGGAGGCAATACACAACGGGCAAAACATATCTCTGTTTTGCTATTATGAATGTACAGATTGTTCTGATCCAGCAACATCGTGAACATATGTCCATACGCAACAAGCCACTTTGCCGGTGAACAGTTCTTGAGAACCCTAGAGAGACAACAATCAGAAACAAAATATCTAAGCCAACTAATTAATCCAAAAAACTAATTTGAATTGACTTGCTAAAACATTATACTTCAGAGTTAAAATTTAATACTATACCTTAAAGCATTTTTGAACGCCATTATCAAGAGAGAATATAACTAACAAACTCTGAGCAATGAATTTAAATAAAAGACTGATTACAATGCAATAGAGGGCTTTATAAATACAAGATGACAATAAATGGCTTAAGATAGTAAGTAATTAATAAGTATTTTTAATTAAGTGTGTTTAATTGACTTAAAGACTTGATATGATTGGTGTTGTTCATTCTAACTTTTGAACCAGAAAAAGGATTCCCTATAAAAGGACCATTCATTTTGTTTGTCTTGAAGAGTAGAAATGACTGGTGATATTCATTCTAACTTTTGAACCAAATAGATTAAATCTTGTAAGGTGACCATTGTAAAAATGATTGTTTTTACTCCTTTTAACAATTCCTTATTTGTTCTTCGTTTAAATGGTTACGAAATGATAGGTAATATTCATAGTTTTTGAACCAGTTGATGGAATAGGAATGAGTAACCAAACTTTGATTTTTCGTCTATCCTAAAAACAGAACAAGTCACGTTATGGATTTATTTATCTATCATGTTCTGTCAATAAATCTTCAAATATGTTGATCCGTCAAATAAATATTGCAGACTTTCAGTAACGTCTCCACTATGAGCTATAAAGAAAAATAGATAACTTTTAGATCACCTTGTCAACTGCAAAGTTTGAAAATTCCAGACGTGAATTCCTCCATCTGAAGCACAAGCTATTGAGAACCCATCAAACTGCAGCCGTGGCTGAAAGTTGACAGTGTTGTCACTTTGTACCAACGTACTTACACAAGAAGACTCTCTCGAGTCCACTGACCATATCTGTTACGAGTTAATAGAAAGGCATCCAATCATTTTATTTCATTTTATGTTAATAATTATCCATTATGGATATATGCTTTTCTTAATTTGGCACATAGCAAACAATTAGACAGATTCCCTAAATGTAATAAAGAACAGAACGCAAGATTGCTTAAACGGTAAAATGAACGGAGAACAAGTTTTCGTAAACTGGTAAACACAGCAGATCGCGACACTTTGTATCCAAATCAACCATGCAAAGCAGGTTGGAGGATTCTATTGTTTCGCAAAATTTTATGCAAAAGAGAAACTCACAGCTATAACTCGCTGCTACTCCTACGGAGCATCCATGAGTCAAAAACGGTAAGCAGTGCAATATAGGTATCAGCGAAAAAATGGTTCCATTCATCAATAACATGTGTTTGCTTTCCATCTTTTTAAGAAAATGTTTCTAAATAGTAAACGTTCCTTTTTTTTGGCAATCTTGCTATAAAAAATTGACGAGACAGCAATCGGTAACTTGAACTACTTTGAACTACTGTATCAAACAAGTTTAATTCTAAACGTTGTACACAGTTGAGCTAGATATTTCCAAAATTTTGTTTAATCCAGTTAATAACAACAAACCAGAAATATCTGGTTGAAGGGCATGATAAAAAACGAATGGAGAACTTTTCTGTTGTAACTAAGTTACGTTCAATAAGAAATTTGCTTGTTGCTATTCTTTGATGGAATCCAAAGAATACTGGAAACAAAACAGAAACAGTTTTAGAAATGTATTCATAACTATTTCACTGCCTTCTTATCCATGCCTTTTTTTAACAGGACATATTCTCCTCTAGACATTTTCTAGGAAGGAATAATTATTGGACACTTTCACTACCTTCTTATCCATGTTTAACAGGACATATTCTCCTCTAGACAGTTTCTAGGAATGAATAATTATTGTACACCTTCACTGCCTTCTTATCCATGTTTAACAAGACATATTCTCCTCTGGACAGTTTCTAGGAATAAATAATTATTGTAGTACACTTTCACTGCGCTCTTACTATGTTTAACAGGACATATTCTCCTCTGGACAGTTTCTAGGAATAAAAAATTATTGTATGTACATTTTCATTTCGTTCTTTTTATCTATATTTAACAGGACATAATCTCCTTTGGACATTTTCTACAAATGAATAATTATCGTACCTTCACTGCCTTCTTATCCATGCTTAATAGGACATATTCTTCTTTCTGATGGGTTACTGAATCCACTTCTGATTTCCTCAGTATCACCTAAAACGTTTTCCAACAAAGTGTTACAGTATTTATATATAAATTAAGAAATGAAACTCTATCAAATGGGAGAGGTAACAGAAACAATGGAGCTGGATCGGATAGAAATGGCCAAAGTAGACCATCAAAGGGCTGGATAAACTGTGTTGAAGAAGATTGCACAAAAACATGGCATATAACCAGTGTGTTTCTTAAGACCGGTACACCAGTAAATTGTACCGACATTCCCCGACGGCTGTACCGGTTTTTCCCAACTCGAAAGTTCAAAATATTTCTAGGGATGTCCCCAGACCTCTCTAGATACTTGAGCATTCAGAGCTTGATGACCTTGCACCCACTCCAGGTGTACCTGCTTTCCCACTTAGTGTACCCCACTTCCCAAGCGTTAAGAAACACACTGGTAGCATAAAAATGGTGATGATAAAAATAAATATTGCACATGGAGGCCCAACATCCCTTGATAAAACATTAATTAAAAAGATCATGATGTTGATAGTGATGATCATAATGATAAAAGTGGAATATTGCAACGTGGAGGGCTAACCTCCTTGATGACATATCAGTATGATGATGATAACAATAGGAAATTTCAATATGGAGACCCAACCTTCCTTGATGAAGTATTAGGATGATGATGATCAATGATAAAGGTGGAATATTGCAATATATAGGTTTAACCTCCCTTGATGAGATATCACTATGATGATGGTGATGAGATTAATAAAAAAATTGCAAAATGGAAGCCCAAATTCCCATGATGGAGTACTAGGAAGACAATGTTGTTGATGATGATTATGATGATAAAAGTGGAATAAGTCTGACCTCCCTTGATGAGATATCTGTACGATGATGGTGATGATAACAAGAGAAAACTGCAATATGAAGGTCCAACTTTTCTTAATGAAGCATTAGGAAGATGATGATGTAGATAATGATGATGATAAAAGTGGAATATTGGAACCTTGGAGAAATGACCTCCCTTGATGAGATATCTGTATGATGATGGTGATAGTAACAAATGTTTCCCTGGCTACTACAACCATTGCTTTGAGAGTCAATCTATGGCTACGTTTAATCTTATTCAAAACCGTGATTATAAATTAAAGTAGAATATTGCATATGGAGGCCCAACTTTCCTTGTGAGATTACAGGATCAGGATAATGAGGTTTGAATACGGCAGCATGGATGTCTGACCTAATATGAGGAAATACCAAGATGTGGTAATGATGGTTTCAATTATGATATAACCTAACCTTTGTGACCCAATCAGTATGGCCATATCTAGTTATCCTACATAGCCCACTTGCCATGTCCCAGATCTTCACAGTTGTATCTGCTGAGCCACTAACAATGGCACCAAGTTCATCACTAAAATCCACACAGAAAACTGCAAACATAAATAAGGCAAGAACAATTACAACCTTGAAATTTACAACTGACAGAAATTTGAAAACTTTAACAAAAGTTAATAAGAATACTGTCTAAGTTTAGTAAACCACGTGACATCAGAGGCTGAATGATGACAACTTCACCACAACCTTAAGTGTCATTATCTTTACCATCATCATCACTTCTCAGCACAACCATTTAATTAGCCCAACTTCTTTACTTACAATTATATTTACTTGAGCCAAGTATGGTTGAACCTAAAATTATTTTAAAGTAAATCAAACATAAAAAATTTTGAGTGGCTCAATATTAACAATTTTTATTTTATTTTTTTTTAACACCACCAGCACCACCATATGCATTCATAATCATTATTACCATCATCACCAATATCATCATTGAGGTCAAGATCAATGTAATCATCTTCATCACCAAAAAAAAATTATAAAAATATTTTCTTAGCATAAAATTATTTTCAATTGTCTATAAGCGGATATTATATAAAAGTTGTGTAAATTAAACAAAACGAGTTTTTGCAACTAGCTGTTTATCTAGAATATGTTAAAACCTAAACAATCACACATCTAATCACCAACTTTTTCTTAGCTTCCTAACTACTTTTATCAGAATTGAAATTTGGGAAGCACAGATGGTGTCTCAACACAATGCTGGATTCATTTTTATTTAAGAGCAAAACAGCTGCCCATACCAGCACCAGTGTGTCCCTGATAACATTGCAGTCTTCTTCCAGATTCCAGCTCCCACAATCCAATGGTGTTATCAAATGATGCAGTGATGACCTTCTCATCATCGAAGCACACATCAGCACATGTATGTGTTGTTAGAACAAACTTGCAGTGGCCTGTGTCTAGATCCCAAATTCTGACAGTTCTATCATCAGATCCTGTTGGTTAATTTTCAAAGTTGTTTGGATTAACAGCAATGGGAGAGTGAGACGAAAAGTTAAAACTATAAAGACCATTGCAAAAACTTTTGTGCTACCTTTTTTAGCTAATCTACTAAATAATTAAGTTCCTATAACGTATGACGAAGGACTAACATCTGGAACATCAGTAAGTTTTCTCTTTTGTTATACGGTGTATAATTTACATTTTTATCACTAAATTGTTTCTTTAGAAACACTGATGCAGCTAACACTAGTTTACCACTGGTTATTTTCTCCATAAGTTCTTATGATAACAAATATTGTTGAGGTTTGTCACCAAAAAATCTTTTGTGAGACATATGGCATACTGTTTACAGTTGGTGCTTACTGTATCTCTGGCCATAAGATAAATGGACACCAATCGTTGACAGGTTATCTCCTAGCATTTGCTGGTACTCACTTCTCAACTTTGGAAGGATGAAAAGCTGAGTCAGCTTTGACAAAAAAGGTCACCTTTCAAAAGCTGAGCTCATGACCTTTTACTAGTTGAACCCATGAACTGTCACTAGTGGAACCCATAATCTTTCACTACTTCAACCAATATCCTCCACTAGTTGAACCCATGACCTTCACTAGTTGAATCAAGAACCTTTCACAAGTGGAGCCATACCCTTTCACTAGTTCAACCAATAATCTTTCACTAATTGAAACCATAACCTTTCACTAGCTGAATCCATGACCTTTCACTAGTTCAACTAATAACCTTTCACTAGCTGAACCAATAACCTTTCACTAGTTGAACTCATGACCTTTCACTAGTTGAATCCATAACTTTTCATTAATTGAAACCATACCCTTTCACTAGTTGAACTCATGACCTTTCACTAGTTGAATCAATAACCTTTCACTAGCTGAATCCATAACCTTTTAACAATTAAGTAGAAAGCTCTACCACAAAGTACCACAGTTATTGTGTCCTTGATACATTCTGTTGTCATTCAAGTGACTGTGTGTTAAATTTGTTTGTAAAATCCAATAGTGTCCTTGTTTGAGTTCTTTATGACTCAGTAGTAAAGTCTTTCATCATCATCGTTTACTATCCTACTTTCCTACTCTTGGGTCTTTGCAAGATATGAGTTGCCTCCACTGTTTTCTATTCTCTGCCACATCTTTTGTGATGTTCAACTTCCTCATGTCTTCTTCCACAACCTTACTCCAGGTCTTGTTTGGCCTACCTACTGGCCTTCTACCTTTCACTCCCAGCTCCATCACTCTCCTAAGTATGCTATTCTCATCCCTACATTTTAAATGGCCAAACCATCTCAACCTTGTATTCAGGTTAATCTATGTTTAAGGTTCACTGATTGATTGCAACCTTAACATAAATTCTGAGGAACATAAACTGCCATTCAGTTTTGAGGAATCTACAGTAGACTGCTTTTGAATACTTCCAAACAAATGCAACTCAATAATTGATGCATAAGGCCAAACAAAATCATATCTGTGGTTCCGGCCACCCAACCGATCCTAACTTGTAGCGCCATATCACCAACCCTATAATATTAATATTAATTACTTCTTTTGCCATATTTTTGAAAATAACTTTTTTTTCCCTTCCCATCAGGATTTATTAAAACTTCAATATCTGCTGTCTTTTTTCAATAACTACAGATGCAATTAAATGAAATACAGAATCATGCTAAGTCATGATGTGGTTGTGTCGGATCATCCAACTTCTTGCAGTTAAAAACTGAAACAAATGCTTTATGTTAATCCCCAAAGATATCTACTTTCTCTACAAAACGATTTATATATAAAACAATTTGAAAAATCAAAAAATCGAAATTGAAAAATAAAATTAAATATTAAATCGGACCGGCATGTGACCAGAACCGCAAATATTGTTTTGTGTGGCTTAATTTATGAATGGAGTCGTAAAGATTTATAATTATAACTTTATCTTTACTAATTTAAAACATTTTTTACTTGAGAAGCAAAACAGTTTTTTGTAATCAAAATTTATATCATTCAGAACCAAATTAATACCTGTAGCCAGCATGTTATTGCGGTAGAAAAGTGCGAATACTCGCGCTGTATGTCCATAAAATAAACACGTTTGAAAAGCACTTGGTCTTGAAAGTCTATTCATTTGGTGCACAACTCCGAGATAGATACTCTTCCATGAAATATCTTCCCTTCCGTCACTTACTTTTACTCCGATCTGGCTACAAGCTTTCTCCCACACATCATCACAACTGCTAATGACTTTGTTCCAACTTTTACTAACAAGACAACATCTTAACAGCGAGCCAGAATCGAGCCACTTTAGGACGTGAAAGCTTAACTCCAACGGCAAGCATTTTAAAAAATCCCTTTTTACCAAAATTTCAAGTTTTGTTGATAAGAAACGAAGCTGTTCAGGTCCACATATTTTCAACAGGTGTTCTATAGTTATATTTTTTTGAAGATCTGTTAATGCTATAAATGAAGTACATATCTTTTTCAGCCAAAACTCAAAGCCATTTGACGTTCTACCTTTTACATCCACCATTTCTAGAATGTTTTTATTTAATCCAGGAATGCTCAGCTACTATCAAATGTGAGAGACTAGGACCTAGTCTGGCTCTGTTTGGTATTTTGGCGCCATGTTTGGTGATTTGAATGCAATCACGGACTTTAGCGAAAAAAACCCTCCAAAGGTAATTTAATGTTGCATAGCAGAATTGTTCGTAACCTAAAACAAATATTTGTTGAAATATTGGTGTGTTTCAAAGTTTGGCACGATGTTGTTTAAACCATTTACAAATCAAATTCGCGATGTGACTTTAGATCAAACTGCATTATTAAGGCCTACAAATTTGTCTGTAATTATGAAACGACCGATTCCATTAGCAATATGTATACAGTTTAAATGAAATATAAAGAAAAAGGGAATGAATGACCTTAATGCACTTGATATTGCTAAACTTTTTCAACTGCCAAATGAGTGATCAATCCACTGGCCAGCGGACATTTTTAAAACACTTATTTACTGTTCCCGAGGGAAACAGTATGTTCAGTGTCCCGCGCTATCACAATACTGCTTTCCCGAGGGAGCAGGAGATAAGTGATTTATTATCTCATCAAATGTCAAAGTGAATGAAAAGCCGTGAACAAGACAAAACTGATTATTTAACAATTTTAACAGTTTTAATATTATACTAACTACACTTGGATGTAATTAAACTTAAATGTGATATGATGTTACATTTCATTTGATGTATATATGACTTCCAGTTTTATTGATAACTGGGCCATTAATAGTATTAATGCCCTTGCAGACCTCTTTACAGGCAATAGTGGAATTTCCCAACTTTCACATGATCCTCTTTTAACCAATAAATTATTTTAACAAATTAACTTTGACTCTTGTTCAATCCTGGGGAGCAACTATAGAATACAGGGCTACGTTGGTCAACTGTTGTTATTGATTTGAACTGTGCAGATTTCTAAAGAACATGGTATGTGCACAATTAAATTACCAACAGATGGTCCTGCATCCTATGATTTGCATTTACCGCCCACATGTCTTGAAAGCAACACAGACACAAAACATTGTACACTAACTTGTGTTTATTACATTCATTGAATCATTTATTTGACTCCATTGTGTTGTTCATATACAATTTCTATAATGCAGATTGATTATATTAGGGTAAATACATTAAACAATCTGAGTAAAGGCTATCCTAAATAGCAGCCTGGGCTAATCAAGAGGATAGTCCTAGGCTATACTATAATAAACATACAAAAATTGAAATTAATGTGTTTTGTTTCAGAAAATTTATCATAATTATTCATCAATTAGTTAATTACTTTTGCTCGTGAGACAATAAAAAAATGGCAACGAAACCCAAAGCAAAGAGTGACATGTTTACAGTTTGCACTAATACTGACCATATTGAACCCATGACCTTTCACTTGTTGAACCCATAATCTTTCACTAGTTGAACCCATGCCTTTCACTTGTTGAACCCATGACCTTTATTAGTTGAACCCATGACCTTTCACTTGTTGAACCCATGACCTTTACTAGTTGTACACATGACCTTTCACTTTTTGAACCCATGACATTTTACTAATTGAACTCATGACCTTTACTAGTTGAACACATGACCTTTCACTTGTTGAACCCATGACCTTTACTAGTTGAACACATGACCTTTCACTTGTTGAACCCATGACCTTTACTAGTTGAACACATGACCTATCACTTGTTGAACCCATGACATTTTACTAATTGAACATATGACCTTCATTAGTTGAACCCACAACCTTTCACTTGTTAAACACATGACCTTTCACTAGTTGAACATACGATCCATAACATTTTACTAGTTGAACACACAACCTTCACTACTTGAATGCTCTACCACAGAGTACTAGAATTAACATAAAACAGTCAATGTGTACTTGATACATTCTGTTGTCTTTCGAGTGACTGCATGATAAATATTGAGCCTATTATGAACCACCACTTTATCAGTTTATTAGTTTTGAAGGAGCAAAACCAAAGCTTAGTATTATGACAGGTTTACAGCTTTTGTACATTTTGTAGTAATTTGACAGACCCACAATTCTTGACAATTATTTTAAGTTTCACTTCAGAGGAAAAACGACTTGTATTAGTTATGCAACTAAAGTGCACTGCATTTAAAACTGTATTTAATTTGATATTTTTAAAATAGTTTCCTGATAATATTTATAATGAATTACCGGTAGAGAAGACTGAGGTGGTTAGCTTGAACATGTGAAAAGGACAGAGGGGGATGACGGCCAGTACAAAGGCCTAGTGATTGTATGATGGAAAATATGCACTTGTTGGGAGTGGAGGAGCATGCGGTGCAGGATTGCTTAGTACACCATGTAGACTTCCCATGAAATTTGAGCCAATGAAAGGAAAGATAAAACTCACCCCAACCTTAATTCAGCCAAACACAAAGCTAGCTCAAATCTTTAATTTCGTGGGAAGCTTACATATCGTACTGTCTGCCGAGGATTGACGATTGTTGAAAGCAGCCATTGCCCATCCAACCCCATTCAAGATGGAAAAATACCAAAATTAATCTGAAATGATGATGATAGTGGTGATGGTGATAGTGATGGTGATGATGATAGTGGTGATGATGATAGTGATGGTGATGATGATAGTGATGGTGATGATGATAGTGATGGTGATGATGATAGTGATGGTGATGATGATGATGATAATTGTTGTGATGGTGATGGTGATGATAACCGTGCCAGTGTCACATGCAAAAAAGAAATGGCTAATAACACTGACTTAACCTATGTAATAGAATTCACAAATTAAGGTGAATTGTTTTTCTTTTATTCAAACAGGGTAAATTTTTTGTGGTTGCAGATTCTCAGAGTGATGGTAGCTTTATGATCCACCATTTTCTTTCACTGTACTTAAAAGGTAACAAAATTTGCAGACTTTAAATACATTGATTTTTGTTATTTATAAATGAGTAGTTAATGATATATATTAATGATTGCTGTTGTACTTTTAGGAGGACTACCGGTTTGTTTCCTTGCACTGGCACAGTCATTTACACATTATAGTACCATTGCACAAAAATTGGTAAGTATTTGATGAAAAATCTTTTATTTAACCCTATCTAATCTTACATGGGGGGGGCAGAAAGTGCCCACGTCGATTTCAATTTTGTTTAACTTTGTTTGTATTCATCCAATAATAGCCAAATCTTCCGACACTTCCTAAAATTTATTGCAGATTATGATTTTGATAAATTTTTGTGATTAGGGGGCAACCCGTTTCCATGGCAACAGCTTTATTGATAGCCGTTTTTGTTGATTTTTACTAGAACATGTTTTCA
>JAOBAY020081607.1:0-10778 GCA_025331085.2 Zoanthus sociatus
ACGTATCATGTTTCTCACACGTGAAAAAAGCGATACGCAGCTTCTGATTGGACGTATCGTTTTTCTCACACGTGAAAAAAGCGATACGCAGATTGTGGTTGGCTAAAAGCAATGAACGAACGAAGATTTACTGTATGGAAATTTGGTAAGTAAATCTCGATATGCATATAATAAATAGCCAACTGGTTTGCCTCCTACCAGTTGGGACTCCTAACAGGGGAATGGGATTTTATCATGACACGGAAAAGCCCCTGTTATGGGAGTTGTTATTAGGTGTTTATATTTATATATTTATGGTTTTACACTCAGTGTGTCATTTGATATTACAGAAGCAAGTCCTCGCATTTCCAGGATAAGCTTTGTTAGTTCTCTCCAACAAGCCAACTCAAGCATGGGAAACATACCAGAACGAATGCATTACTTGAACAGTGCCAGTCCTCACGGGTCAGGACACAGCTTAGAACGAGGTAGAAAGGTCTCAAAGACTTCTTTTGGCAAGGCTCCAAGCCTGTCACAACTCTCGAGGGGAAGTGATGTCTCGTTTTACTCATGTGGCAGTTTGCTTGATGAAATAGGCATGAATCAACGGTATGATTTTCTCTTGTTCTTATAGATTATGTAGAGTTCTTATGATCCTGTATACATGCATGTAGTTTAGCAAGAAATTTCGCCATCGTTTCAGGCTTGGAAACTTTTGCTTTCAGTTCATTTTTAAAGTTTTCTTTTGGAATTTACTTTATTTACTGTATTTTTGTTTATGTCCCCTAGGTCATAGCGTTTAGAGGCACAAATGCTAACTACTCTGCCACCCTGAATCTCCTTATTGTTAAAAGAACTGTATAAATCGTCTAAAAATATTTTCTATTAGGCTCCTTTCAAGCTTAGTTTTGGTCTATTTTATCGGATCGCTTTCATTGGAATAAGTATATTTCTATTGATAAATCCTAAAAGAATTAGATAACCCCTTTTTTCTATGAACCGCTAAAAGACTCTCAATGGCTGAACACTACTGAAACTTGAGATAAGCGCCTGCTCCATGGGCCACTTGGTTTGAAAAGGATGTAGCTTTTCTTAGCTTAGAAATGTGTTTCATTTGACTGTGGTAGCTTAGTATCCAGAATTCGCATTAGGCCACTAATGTATAGTGGAATGATAGTTTTGATTCACTGTGTTTTCTAGTAAAAGGTTTATGTCTACTTTATGCCACTGCGAAACGACAATACCTTTTTTCATTTTAGAGATGGAATAGCCAGGCCCATCTCGGTAGAATCCTTTGTATCAGCTGTTGAAGACCCTATCCAGCTTATGGACTTTGAAGATGGTCAGATCTCTTTATCAAGATTTGTGGTAAACTCTCCAGAAATCGTCTCCAAGTATGCTCGACATGTAGCCCAAATGCACTGCCTAAACTGGGCTACTTCATCTGTTTCACCTAGCGACAGAAAGAAGTTCAGCCTAACGCAGAACCTTAAGGTGATTTCATTATTGATTTAGTTTTTATTGATACGCATTTCTGTAAAGTTACCACTCATAAGCTTCGGAATGTTTTAAGCCTAGTGCCTGTGTCAGTGACAGACAATATATCTGCTTTATCAAACTGATTTTCTCTGTCCGTGCTGCCCTAAATATTTCTATTTTATTGACATTGATGTTACACTACTGCCATGGGGCAAAAGTTCTAGACGAAACGTGAATCATTTGGTGTAATGTTTGTTTCTATTATCTACCAAAAGCCCGTTTCATCTGTCAAAAAAATTCCATTATGACGAAAATCGCATAATTCAAATCTGAGCCATTTTAAGACATAAACAAATAGTATATAGAAGAGTAAAGATGCTGTTTACTGTTTTCAAATTTCTTTTTTTCTTCCAGAGATATTCATATTTTTAAAATATGCAAATTAGCCAAGTGATGAAGTCATATATTCAACCGAATTTTGATCAAATATGATAAACAAGGATATTTCACTCAATTTATAACAGAGATGTTGAATTTCTACAGTAAGATTCCACTAGAAGTGCTCTGCAATATGAACTTAACAATTTTTGTTACTATGGCAACATACTGGGTTCCAGACCTCTACGATATTAATGGCTTTTCTGATCTTTTCTGGCTTTCTATACTGATATTTGCTAATGGCGCCTCATCTGCATGAACCAGCAAGCGTATAAATACAGTAGGTTGAGTTTAGTGCCTTGATTAATGTTTTCCAAGCTTAAAATTACTAAAATATTGAAATCAGGCTGAGGGAACTAGAAAAAAGTGGGTTGCTATGGGAACAGAAATTGCTATAGTTGTAGGTGTGTTGCAGTTAGTTTCAATGGTTGCTGCTGCAATTTGACCAAGATAGTGCTAATTATATATTTGTTGTAATATTTGGTTGAGTGTATGATGTCATCAGTTATCTCATTTGCATATATACTGTAAAATCAAGTGGTAAAAGTTTAATCATAATAGAACTTTAGGGGGAGAATTAGTCTATTTTAGGGAGAGAAGTGAAGGAGGATTTGCAAAGGTAGAAGTTTGAGGAAAGATGCCAAACTGTGACTCCCAGCAGGTGGAAGGTGTAACAATTTTTTACCTGTCAATAAAAAATATAAATCTAAAAACTTTTTTCAAACACCCCTTCAAGTCACTATTATTCAAATGCAGCCTTTTATCCACGTAAGCTTCATCGAATTTTACTGACCCATCCTTATAATAGGGAATTGGTAATATAGCAAATAATTATTCATTGCACTCTGAGCCAAAATGTCGTGTTTGACTGCATGCCCCCTTAAGGTCTGGTGCTCTGGAACTACTTGGTCACTTTAAACAATGGTTTGAAGGTTTTGGACCGTGATGGTACCTTTCTTCTATATTCTTTGACTTGAATGATTTGAAATCTTATTCGGAAATACTAAATTGCAAGGACTTTGCTCTACTAAATCATAACAAGTTATCTACAGATGTAAAAACAAAGTTATAATACCATTAAAGCGGGTTTTACAACATAGAATTAACCCAAGAAGGCATGATCAAAATGACTCCCTCCTCTCGATTTTTTGAGGATAGAAATTTTGCTAATTTACCGATTGCCAAAAACTTCTGCACAACTGTTCCTTGATAAACCACACATGTTCTGATCCTTTTTAAATGACGTCATAGATGATCACGTAATCTTAGCAAGTCACGAAATTCGTCATTTGCTTTAAAGCGGGTGCGCTACCTGAAAAAATGACTGGAACTTAATTATTTTTTTCTGTGACAAATGCAGTAGTTTTTCTTTAAAAATTAATGTTTTAATTGTTTTAATTCTTTTTAAATAAATATAAAATTCAAAATTTGGGCTAATGGCCGCCATTTTGGATTTTTGTAAGTGGTTATCATGGCAACTGGTTGATTTTATTGATTACCAAATGAAATAGTTGATCATCTGCAACTACCTTGCCAAAGGAAATGTTGTTGTTCCTAAACGTTTGCAATATTTTGGTGTGGACAATTTTGCTGACCATCCCCTCCCCTCTCATTATTTATGGAATTCAATTGAAGATCACGTGACTTTAATTAGTTGAAAGAAAATTGAACACTAATTACAAGTAAACAGTTTTTATATCTTGTTATATCGATTAGACGCATATCGTTAAAGAACACCGTTTTTACACTTGGAAAAGTCATTTTTATGCTACGGTTGCCATGGAAACCTAGTGCCACGTGACTATGAGCAACTGAAAGTATACTGGACACTTATTACACATACCAAGTATCATGTCAATTGGTTAAATACTTTTAAAGATAGAGGGGGTATGAGAATCCGATCGACCCCTTCCCCATGCCTTTGTGTAACTTTTTCTTCTTCATGCGTTCTATAGGGTTAAGTATATTGCACAAAAGAAAAAAAAACTTTGGAGAAACACTATACCAAATGGGAAAAGCTATTAACATGGTTGCAGGCAAATTAATAAACCACCATTAGTTCACTCAATATATACCTGCATACTTCCAAAAATTCTAATAAAAATATTCTTTGACCTATCACATGAAGAATTCCATTGCTTTATAGCTACTTCTGATACGATAGAAATAATAGATTGATGGTCAGGATTGTTTTGTGGTTAGAACCCATGTCTCCCACCTCTGTGATTTGAGTAGGAACTCAGGGTGTAATGCGTGGGCTGATATTTTGTCTGATACCAATCTCGCTCTGGGGACTTCTCTCTATCCGATTTCCTTCCTCAGCAAAATCAATTTTTACTCTTGTATTTGAACCGTCTCCCCAATAAGCAGTATGACCCTAATCAGTCAGCCAACTGTTCATTTTTCAATCTATCAGCCAATATAGTATACCATCAAGCCCGAAAGGGGTTTACGTATTTGATAGCCTTCCACTCAAATTTGTAACGAACGAAATTTGTGTGAACTCAGCCAAACCTTCACAGACAATGACGGTATGTTTTTATTCCCTGATACAGCTCTGGAAACAAGGCCTTTTATAGCTTCGCTGCTAGTTTTAGCAAAACGGTTTTCTTGATTTTCCATTTAAATGTTAAGTTTTCAAAATGTTTGGTTTTTATTACAAATGGCGGACAAAATCAGAAGATGGATATTAAATCGGAAGTGCATATTGCCTGATACCCGTCCTGTAATTTTGTGTCATGTGATGTATTTTAGCAAATTAATGAGAGACAAACAAGTCATGGGTGGGTTATAAATACCTATATTAATTGAGGCATAAATAAAGTTATTATTACTACCAAGTTATTTTAGTCTACCATTTCTTAACATTCATAGGAGATGGACTCAGACGAACCTAACTTTGTACCTCCTGGGATACCCCAGTTCAACTACCAAACTCTTCCAAAGATGACATTCCCTCTTCTGGTAAAGAAAGCTCAAAAGCAAAATGATGATAGCACATTAGAAGGAGATGAAACTAAAAGCTCTTCTAGTGAGGGTTCCGTGTTTATGTTTCACGAGTCATCATTGAAAGCACGTCCGTTCCAAAGAAGTGATGCATATAAAGGAAAATATGATGGGAGGTTTGTTTAGCTTTCGGTAGATATCCTAGTTTTGATTTTTACTTTTTGCATGAAGTTAAACTAGCAAACGTTTTACAATGAATAAATTCCTGTGGAAACTCTGAGCTCAAGATTGGAATCTAACCCATGACGTTTCTTATGCTAGTCAATTGCTGTTCCACTGTGCCACGAGATTTAGATTCCCATAAAAGAACATAATGGTAAAATGTATTGGATGTGGCTATAAAAATGAACCAAACGTGCTAGTAGCTAACTTGAAGCCACTATATTGGGCACTGTGACCACGTTGGTTAGCCCCGTAAAATTACTTTAAAAAATGTTAGCCTGATTGGTAGGAGCCATATTCTAGGCCTCATCGGTATTGTGTGGCTTGCAAACAGGCTCAGGTTCCCAATGTGAATATAAGAATGGTAAAAGTGCAATGCTTGTGGGATGTAGCTATAAAGATGAACTCAAGTGTAGATACCACAAATGTGCTATCTATGCTTCGGGTTTTACTATGCACGTGGAAATCTTAACAAATAGTATGCACACATGATTCCAATACTGTCCGCTAGTATGATTTATGTTTAAAACTGTAGATAATTCTGTATTAGTATAAACCTACTAACGGTCTAACACGCATCCTGTATTCTGATTGGCTGCTCTACTAGAGGTCTATTTGTGATATAGCCCTCTAGTAGAGAAAAGATTGCGGATCAAAATAGTAATGAGCCCCGTTTTGCTAAAATATCAGAGGATTTCATCAATATTTTAATTACCGATCAGTAGGTTTATACTAAAACAATTAGACCTCTCGGCCTTATGGACTATGACTTTGAATAGCCCATTCAGCCTGCAACCTCATGGGCTATTGACTCGTATTCCATTTGTCCTCGAGGTCTAATTGTAAGTATTTACTGTTTTCACAGCTCAGAATTGGTGGAACAAACTGAACAAGACTCAGCACAAAAGGTTCGATGGAGCTTTGCTATGAACACCCCTAATGAAGAACAGGCATCGCATGCATCCTGTGATAATGTGTTAGATGGTAACCACACATCTTCAACAGAAATCAAGCTGCCAAAGGAAGGAACTGCCGTCATTAAAGTGGCTGGTGATTTTGATATTTTCGTCACCCCTTTACTGATAGAAGCTCTAAATAGGTATGGATCTCATGCTGGTAGTTATTAACTATTGCTTTGTGAGTAAAATGATTCCTAATGCTAATCTGAAAAATATAATTAAAGCTTAAATATGCAAGCAGTTTTGTCACTAAGAAGTTAATGACCTTCAATTTGGAAATATTCTTGATTAAGATTGTCAGTTTCTTGTCCGTGCGACTGTCATTGATAATCATACTGTCTTTACATGAGTTCTTTCTTTGTAGCAAGTCTCTCCTCTTCATCCTTCTGTTTTGTAAATATTTTGTTTACATAGTTTTAATTGCACACTGATGATATTTCGATGTTACTCACATTTTTGTCTGTTACAAGAATATTAAAGAACAAAAACTGTTGAATTTATTCTAATCTGGAATTGCATACATAATTTAGTATATTAACATAAGTCGCTTAATTCGCGACTGAAAAAATAAATGCTTACAGTGTGAGTGTTAAATTGATGTTTCACTTGAGAATTGAGATTAGGATTTGCCAGTTGATTTGCATGGATCTTTCGAGTATCAATTTAAATGGTGTGGGTGCAGAATTTATGATTTTAAAACAATGATAATATCAGGATTTATGGCAACGAGGCGAGCTTTCAAAATGCTTAATACAAGTTTTGAAAACTTGCCATAATAGAGGTGTAAATTGGGTTACGTAGAAAAATGTCAAATAGTTTTGCCAATATAGCGTGCATTACAAAGTGCCCTGGAGTATTTATATACATTACTACATGCAAACGAATTGCTCTGTGGACCAGGTCTTTTACTGCGAATAAACTTCTTAATTTAAACGTGTATTAAAGATTAACTTAATGTCTACATTCTTGCAATAGCTGATGAGAAAAAATATATAATGCAGTGTTTTGTTAGGAAGTTTTTTAAACTTGCAGTTTCCGTTCCTTTTGTTGCTGTAGGTATGTGCTATCTGTAGAGAAACAAAGTGCACTGCTTCACCCTGCTGCCGTGCTGGATACGGTACATCAAAAGTGTATGGATGCTGCGGAAGAGAGCTTTCTCTCGTATGCACCTGACAGTAGTAACATAAAAGGTAAACACTTTCAATTTAACGTTTTGCAGTGATCATTTACATATCCTAAAGTTTACTGCAACAGAGTTGGAGATTTAGTTTGTTGAGTTTGATGACTGATCACGAGTTAGGTCAATTTCACCATTTATAATCATTAGAATGAAAGTGTTGCTGAAGTTGAATGCTCAGAAAGAAAGTGTTTTTGAAGTTCAATACTTAAAAGAAAAATTCTGAGTCATTGATGGAATCCGCAACCTTCTTATTACCAATCAGATGCTCTACCCACTGAGCTACCGAGATTCACATGGTTCGTTTTCATTCCCGTCAGTGATTCAGAGTTTATTTCTCAGTATTGAACTTGAGGAACACTTTCTTTCATAAAAATTTTATAATCCTTTCGTTTTTAGTTGCTGGCGAATATACTGTATAGCAGCCTATGGACATTAACTAACTCGTGTGAAAAATAAACCCACTCATGTGAACGACTTGCTCACTCGTATGAATAATAGACTTAAATGTGTAAATGACCTGCTACGTTGTTTGGAATACAGACCCATTTTATCGAGGTTTAGAATCTTAATTGAGACTGAGTTTGCAAAGCGGTGTAAACAATTAAACCTTATGGATAATCCTCACGGTTATGTACGCAATATAAATAATTACAAAAAGAAAAACCATAAAAATATTTTTATATCAGTGCAGTGGACTTTTGAAATTATTTAATCGCAGTTCGGACTACCGCTTGAAAACCAAACTGTGGACTTAGGGCAGTTTAAATTTAAAATAATAATTCTTAAGTGTTTATTTGTTTATTTTTGTCTTGGCGTCATGTTCGTCAAATGCATGGTGATACAATCAAATCCATATGCTTTTCAAGAACTCCCGATATTAGGATGTAATATTCTAAACATTAATCAAAAACATTTTTCATTATCTAAGAGTTTATACAATCTTTCTTCAATATTTCAAATTGCAGACATGGAATCAAGTGACCTTAGAAGGGAAAAAGAAGGAGACAAGACGTCCCTAATTTTCTTTTCAACGTCAAAGATCAACATTTGTTTTCTCCAAGCAGCTTCTTCTGACGCAAACCTAAATGATAATGCTGGTGTCCAAAGTCCTGACTCGTTTCCAGACAAAAGCAAGTCAGCTGATGTGTCATTGCTATGTGGAACCATCAGCAGTGTTACAACGAAGATATTAAATCTAAAAAACAGGATTAACAAACTTGGTAAATCTGGACTCAATGATTCCCAAGAGATGCAAAATAACCAGTCTAAGGCAACTCTCACGGACCCTCAAGAGTCTTCAAATGAAGACAGGGCAATTGCTAGAAAAATGAGTATGGTAAAGCATAAGTCTACTATTGGAACATTAAACTGTAACAGTATCCAGTTCCAACTGCGAAAGCTTTGTGACAAGAGTGACATTGAGAACAGCGTCACAACAGCGATTCCAGAAGAAGCATCAAGAGCTAAATTCAAAGTGAATGGAGCAAACCAAGTTTTCTACTCTCGAAGTGTTGATGTTGATAGTTTAGAAAATTCCCAGAGTTTAAGTCTCCTTGTTTTAGAATGTGGCATAGATAACATTGCTGTTGAGGCCGGTAGTGAAATTGGATTTGGATCTCAAATGAATTCAACGCTCAGCAAAACGTTCAAATCTGGTAAAGAGAATAGTATGTTAACAAGCGAAGGATACAGTGCGGCAAGTTCAAAGCAAAAACGTCCAGAATTCCATGGATTCAGTAATCCGATCTTTCAACAAAACTCAGGTTCAGTATCGATAGTGCTTCCTGAGGGTCAAAGAAAGTCACTGGATAGTCTTAGTGAAATCAGTTCAGTCTCTGCTACATTGAGCGTACCAAGCTCGTTGTCAGATGGTAATATTTCAGATATTGATAGTCAATCAGACCAGGACATTAGGAAACCTCTCCTTACACCAGACGATGGATCGAGGAACAAATCCCAACAACAAGGTGAGGAAAATGCCGAAGTTGGAAAATCTGACCAAGAACCAGAACATGACCAAAGAAATGACATCCTTATAAGATTTAGTAATATTTGGATGAATCTGGCGTCGCCATCATCTTTTAAAGCCGTTCCTGCTAACTACCATCTATACAATAGCCTTGTAACTACGATTGTACCTGTTGTTACTGCATGGGTACCACTGGTAGATGATCTGCAGCAGGCTGTTATGGCTTTGGAGAATAATCGAAAGAGGCACATCAATACTGTAATTGCTTGTTTACTTGCTCAAGCTCTTCCAGATGGACGGTTACCTGGAAAGGTGAGCATCTTGTTTGGTTATTTTAACTTTTTTAATGCGTTTTCCAGCATTTTTAGGAATATTTTCAAGTCTTCTTCACTTGGCTTTACTTTGCTCCAACTTGAACTTGCTTTCTTTCTATTTTAGCTTACTAAAATTCTGACAGGGCCAAAAATTTCACTGCTTAAACATTTTTTAGCAAAGATAAGGTTTTCTTTGACGCGATTTTTAACATGATTAAATTATTTTGCTAGAACCCTTTAAGTAAATCAAAAGCACTAGAAGAACAGCATCGGGATGTTTATTTTAATGTCAATACAGAAGCAGTTGCAAAAGAAGTTTATTGATATTTTAAAGTTGTGTAAGTTCTAATTTTTTTATGGGAAGTACACGGGTACACTGATCAGAGAACACGGGTACCTACTGATACCATGGTCCCGGTTTCTGATGAGAACCCTGGCATAAAGTTAGCTTTAGAAGACCAATCTACCACGTTTTAGTTTTTTTATATTGTCCAGCAGAGTTTTCCACGACCTTTTCGCCTTTATTTTGCGTTAAAAGGCCAAAAACAAAACAAAAATAATGAGCTTTTGGTTGTCTGTCTGCTGCCTTTAACGGCCAAACTTGTAAAAGTAGAAAATTGTTTAAATAGTAGATAAGCAAAATGCTTAAAAGTATTGCTTAAATAAGCTAAGATAAGATGAGTTATATATCTAAATAACAGTCCTATGATTTCTCTAATTTTGTGGTTCTAAAAATACTTATTTCTCAAAGGGAAATTCCTCATTTTTCCTGTACATTTTGCCACCAGCTTGCCATAACGCTTGAAAGTTCTATAATTAAAAGCGATCTTAATATCACCACAAGATTGGAGTCATTTGAACATGACAGTATTTGCGTTATTAAAAAAGATTCATTAATCTTTGTCCATCTATATTTTTTATGTATCACTGTCCATGAGTCTAATTGCCAGTTGTTATTTCTTGACACTCTTGTCTCAAGCAATGTGAGTTGAAAAATCCATAACGTAGTTTATCGAAAACATCATGCATTTTGATAAATGCCTTGTTTATTATTTTTACCACGACAAAAACAAAAATCAATATCACCACAGCTCGTTACACATAGCCTTCCTATTTCAGAATCTAGAAAAGCCTTGTTAGGTGCTAATAGTTAACAATTATTCACCGAAGTGGAAGTGAATGGTGATGGATATTTACCAAGCCCGCAAAGCAGCTAGGTAAATATCCACCACTTTCACTGACACTGAGGTAAATAATTGTTTTAGTATATACCACACAAGCTGAATAACTAG
>JAOBAY020081618.1:0-10777 GCA_025331085.2 Zoanthus sociatus
TGAAATAACCATAAAAGGGCTAAACAAGTCAGCTAGCTAAAGTATAATAAATTACATTTTTGGTCAAAGTCTAATATTAATTACATTTGAAAAGAAAAAGGACAAGACCAATTCTAAATCAAACAAGAAAATATGTTTAGTGAGAAAGATACGACAGTGATGATAAAATATGATTATGATGAGAATGTAAGTACAAAAATGAAAGAGATATAATGTAGTATTTTTGAAGATGAATAATCTTGTAATAATTAAACATTATCCTCTGGCTAGAAACTGTTAACTACTTACTTTGCAATTTGAAGTTCAATAACATTTTTATTTTGTTGTATATTTATTGGATTGGTAGCATTAAACTTAGCGTGTTTAACTTTTTATTTTGCAGCTGATAATGACAGTGTGCTTAGAAGCGCCAATCAAAATATACCTGGTGGAAGACGCTCAGTGACTCGCCCTCCAGTGGCAGACAGCTACAATCACATTGAGAGACGTGATAGCCAAACCAGCCAGCGAAGCACAGGTAGTTTCTCAAGATCAATCGGTTCCCCAGGAACCTACGATCGTATTGAGCGGTTCCCTAGCTGGGGTAGTGCCCAGGCTGCTGCAGCAGGAACTCCGAGACCAGTTCCTATCCCAGACATTGGAAGTTACGATCGGCTTGACCGTGCCAGGTCAATAATGAGCGGTGCAGAAGGTGGTTATGATGGGATTTTGGCTGGTGCACAAGCCAACTTGTCACCCACAGTACGTGATAACGAATCAGTTTTTTGTTCCGTGTGAGCAACAGTGTTAGGAAGGCAGAGTCAGAACTGAACATGACTTAGTCATATTTGAGTTTGAGTTTCAATAAGCTATGTATACATTTATCTATACCGCTGACCTCCCCAACTCATGTGGCGATTTGCTTGGTTATTTCTGCTCGTGTTTCAAAATATTGTACCTTGCGAGGCCGTGAAACAAAAGTTGGACGTTTCATATTTGTCTCACTGAAAAGAGCAAAACCGGTTATGCTACTGTATATTGTGCGCAAGAGAGTATTGTAGCTTAGCAAATGGTTTCATGAGGAGGGGAGTCAGTTGTTTTTTGTTTTTTTTTTTGCAAGCGTGCGTTGGTGATTAAATATTATACACCTATTGTGTGGTCCCAAGGGAAATAGTTTTGTTTACACGACTCAGTACTCGAGAGAAACCAAACACTACTAGTTTTCCGAGGGACAATACATCGAATGCTTTGCTTTATAGTTAGACTTTCCCTTAAACAATCATATAGCAAAACCAAACAAACAGTGATAGCATTTCTTTATTCTGAAACTGAAAACTGGCAGTGTTTTCATTTCTGCCCCCGTCAATCAAGCTGACGTGAACTTGGCTGAAGGTCACGCCATTGTTAATTTAGTCATGTAATGATCGCGTGCTATTGTATTTGGCACACTGATAACAACTGCGCAATAGACCATTTCACAGCTCCTAAAAAGTAAGCAAGTCATGAAACCGAGGCGGAGGTTGACCTGGCATAGTTAGAGAATTGGAAATAATTATCATAAGAAAGAAACGTATTAGCATGTCTATAATTTCCACTTCTCTAACTGTGCCAGGTCAGCCTTTGCATCTGTTTCATGTAGAGGCTTGGTTACCTTTCAGGAACTTTGAAATAGTCTATTGTATCCCGGTCAGGATATATTTGTATTTAATCAGAGGCACGTGACCAAGAATCAACCAATCACAGTACCCGTTTTATGGAGTGAAAATCTTGGTATATAACAACATATCGTGTTCCTCTAGTAAGGACGGTTATAGAGCAACAGCTTAGCAAGTTATTAAGCCTGCAGCACACGAGAACTATCCCCTGAGCAAAAAGATACTTGTGCCTGCTTGCTCAGCTTTAGCTCGCTGTGTGCGCGTAAATTCTTTGGCAGCATGCAACCTTGAGATATTTTTTGACACGCGAGGCGAAAATCTCACCGTGTGCGCTGAACATGAGCAAGATACTTAGCAAACATTATATAATATAGCCATTAGCAGCGATTCTTTTGTCACATGACTTGATTTACGCATTCAGACATCTAACAAAGTAGCTAGCCTTCATACAGAAAATTCTGAGAAAGAACAAAATATAAATGAGAACGTCAGAAATACGACATTGTTCAATTACCCATATGGCACGAATTTATTTTTGCTCAAGGGGATAGCTCTCGTGTGCTGCAGGCTTTAATTTCAATGTATTGCAGTGCAATGTGTCAACTTAGGAGTCTTTTTTAAGATATTGAAGTATTTAATGGCAGTGCGATAGTTTCCGATGATTCCACAGCTGAGTCGATAATTTTTTGATTTTTAAAATCAAGAAAGTTTGATTTCGAAGTGTAACTAAACCTATTTCTTTTTGTGCCTCAAAATAATTATCATGCAGTTTGAATAATTTTTTTAAATTCTGATGAAATCTGCGTTTTCTAAAAAACTTCGAAGTTTGAGAATTTCCGCCATCTTGCTTCATGGTATCATGGGGACTGGAGGCGACGTACGTCATTACTAGCTGAAAACATTTCTCGATATTTATGGTATTCACTGAAATTATACGGTTAACATTCTTTTATTTCTTTTTATATTTTTGCATGTATTTAATCCGGAATAGTCGTCATTCGCGACTATCGCCATTTTTCTTTAAGGCTAAGCTGCAATCCAAGAAGGCGGTTTTTTTAAATTTCAAAGTATATGCTTCAAATTGTAAGATAAATTTAGAGGCAGGGAAAAAATGGCTTTGTTGCGTTTCAGTTTGTTTCATTATTTTTTTTTTTTGTTTCTTTGCGATAGAGCCAGGGGTTATGTTGATTTTGTTGGGATAGAAGGTTATGTTTAAATTAAGATTGTAAAAGAATTTTCCCTGGAAAACTTAAAGTATAGAATGAAAGTTGAGCGAAAACCTTAGCTTTATAAATATTTTCGCCCCATGATCTTTATTTCAATGCAAATCGAATTACCTAATTGTTATTTTTATATTTTGCATTACTAAAAGTAATAATATGACGTACGCCCTTGTTAAAGATGAGAGTTACTTTTTTTGCCGTTGTTCATGGAAGTATATGAAGTGTTAAAAGAAAATTAAATTATTATAAAATTATTTAAGACTTAAGACTTTGCAAATACTGGACCTGTTAGGTTTCGCGATTACATTTTTGAAACGATCTGACTTTTACTGAAGAACTTTTTAAATGATTATGCAAGTGATCGCGTAAATCATTGCGAAAGTCATGGTTTCCCTTTATACCTTGTGTTGACCTTGCTATAATCAGAGCTAGATTAGATGGACCAATCCTGGTTCAGAGCTAGATTAGATGGACCAATCCTGGTTCAGAACAAGATTAGATGGACCAATCCTAGTTCACAACTAGATTAGATGGACCAATCCTGGTTCACAACTAGATTAGATGGACCAATCCTGGTTCAGAACTAGATTAGATGGACCAATCCTGGTTGATATATAAAAATGAAAGCGTAACGCTTGTGGGATGTGGCTTGACTGATAAAAATCAAGTACAGATAGCACATGCATACTAGTATTTAAGATAAAGCCACTAATATGGGCACTAAGACCACGTTGCTAGCGGGTATCATCCCTTAAATCTCTCACAAAAAAAAAATATAGAGCCTTAATGTTAGCAGTCATGGAGAGCTGTTTCGACCTCTTTAGGCCTCCTCAGCATTGCATGGCTATATATATCTAACAATTAGACCTCGAGGACGAATGGACTACAAGTCAATAGCACATAATGCCGTACGCCGAATGAGCTATTCAAACTCGTAGTTCATGAGGCCAAGAGGTCTAATTGTTTTAGTATAAACCTACTACTCGGTCAAAAAAGGGTGTGCAAATTAAATTATTGATGAAATCCTCTGATATTATAGCAAAACGGGGCTCATTACTATTTTGATCCGCCATCTTTCTCTACTAGCAGGCTATCACAAGTAGACCTCTAGTAGAGTATAGCCAATCAGAATGCAGGATGTATGTTAGACCGTCAGTAGGTTTATACTAAATCGGTATATACTCGTCTAAATCGAAGCTAAACCTCCTACCACAACGCACACGGAACCGTGATTAGTGTTAAGAGATGGGTGTTTAATCAAAGACAGTTGTGACGCTTGGTTGTTGTTCAGCGAGTCAGTTAGAGAACTTCATTATAGTGTTAGTAATATATATTTTGTTAATATGTTAAAAGTAACAGACCTTTAATTATTAAAGCATTAAGTCTGAAACCTGAGCCTGTTTGCTAGCTATGCATTGCCGATGCATAGCCGAAACAGTTGTCCATGGCAGCTAGTGTACAGGCTCACAGTCTTTTTTGGTAGGTTGAGGAGGTAAAGCCCGCTACCTATAAGGCCTTACTTCCCATCTTAGTGGCTTCAAGTTAGCTACTAGCACGTTTTTGCTATCTATGCTTGATGTTGAAATGAACAACTTGTTTATCGCTATATGGGCTGCCGCGTGGTGGAGGCAGTTGGTAAGATAGACCTCCGAATATTAAATATTTGTGTGGCCAATTCTGTCAAATCCGCTGACTCAGCTTTCCAGCTTTACGAGAGTACCAGCGTCTGCTTGGAGTTAAGTCTTGATGAAGTCCCCTCCCGGGGGAGTCGACGGCGTTATTCCGATTAACGTTACAGAAACAAGTGCTAAGCAGGCGACTTGCATGGCCCCCCTAGCTCAACAGCAACAGGAGTAAACTTTATAACATTGGTTGTATGCAGAGTCAGATAGGATTCTTTCTCAAGCCACCTGCAGTTTAGGCAAAGGGTTTAAATCGCCGGCACCTACACGTGTCTGAATTGGCCGTATAAAGAAGAAGATGTGGTTATTCTGTGCACTAGTATACATTCGTAAGAAGGAAAGCATATTAAAAATCTTCGAAGGAAGACCACAGATTACTGCCGGGTCTACGGTAAAAGATGTTCTTAGTTTTGTCCCTTTCAAATTAATCAAACTAACATCTTCTACCAGCATCTTTCATACTGATCAATACAATAAATAACGACACGATAATGATATGTAAGCATGATAGGTATAATCATATTGCTCCAAAACTAAATATCTTTTATAAATATTTTGCATGTGGCATTATTTAGACACGTTTCTAACATATGACTGAATTTTTTCGGTTCCAATACTTAACGTGTATGAGCTAGTTTTAAGCAGAATTGCATGGCCAAGCGGCGTAAAGCGACTATCGTTAAATAGTAATTCAGCATGAAAATAAAAGCTTAAACTAACATATTAACTTAGTTGTCAGCAAAGCTGTTAATTGAAACTCGAACTCAGATGTAACTCTTTCGTTAAGTAATTGCTTTTGAGACAGTCTGAGTTGAATATGTAGGTTAATATTTAACATCGCTCACCTTTTAGCGGCAGCACTGAGGCAGTTGATAGATATGTTGCACTTTGTAACCCAATGATGTGTGTTTAATGTGATTGAACATTCAGATCGGTTGTCCAGAATCGTTGATGCTCAGTTAAGTTTTGGTTAAACTCAAAATTAAAAAAAAAACAATTCTGTGGTCCGAACTTAACAACCAAACGTTAACTTCATATTGTTTACAACAACCTACATTCGCGCTGACTTACCAAGAACCTGCAATTTTCAACTGCGTGAAATTGAAGGTGACCTCAAAGGATGCTGGGCAATCGACCTGACCGTTTAGCAATAGGCATAGTTGAGTGTAAGAGACACGGGACTTGATGTAAAAACAAAGTTTATTGATTTCCTTTACTTGGTGATTCGCCCATCAGTTCTGATTGGCTTGTTATCTCAACCAATATTAATTCTGTATCACTCTGCTAGTTGACTTCCAAATCTTGCATTCTATAAATGCAATATTGTATGTATTAAATGGCCTTATCCCATTTTTGTAGCAAAATAAAACAACATAAGGTTTAATCTGCATTTAAAGTTTGGGAAAATCACCTCCAGTCTCACCTTGGCCGAGCGATGAGAGACTGGTAACTACCATAATATTTTCTGGACCGTGGCGTCAGAAGAAGGGTCAGTACGCCATGTAAGCTTCCCATGAAATTTGAGCCAATGAAAGGAAAGATAATACTCACCCCAACCTTAATTCAGCCAATCACAAAGCTTGTTCAAATCCTGAATTTCATGGGAAGTATACATGCCGTACTCTTCAGAAGAAGAGTCCATTCTCGTCCCCAGAGCCCAAAATTTTTCTTAGCCGGGGGAGTCTTCATACCCAGGCGCTGCCTGCTAGGAAAAACAGTGGGCTCTGGGGACGAGAATGTAGAGAGTCCGGTCCTCTTTCTATATATCTGCTCAATTTACGCTGCTACAACATTCCTTGCTAATATAGTTTACAAGAAAATGGAACAGATATATAAAGACAGGGCCGGTATCTCGTAGCCTATGAACAGCCGCTCTCCTTTCCTTTTAAGAATAGGAAAGGGAGACGTCTGTGCTTTTGTTGCCGCCTGAGTGCAGCCGCTGTCCGATTCTTGAAAGGAAAGGAGAGCGGCTGTACACAGGCCAGTATCTAACTACTTAATTCTGAGTTTGACATCACGGACCAGAAAATAATATGATAGTTACCACCCTTCCATCGGTCAGTCAAGGTGAAACCAGCGGTGATTTTTCAAACTTTAAACGCAAATTTTACAGCATGAAAAAAATCGCAATCGAACTTGTTTTTTTGCCAACACCATTAGAAAAATCAGAACAAACACCCACAACATAGAAAAAAAGTTTATCGATGCCTGACTAGTTGAGTGATAGCAATAGCGAAAAAACCTGGCAGTAAAAAAAAAACAGTCCGTGTGACCTTTAACCTCATGAGCAACCTCGTTTTGAGGCTCATTTCACTGACGTGGATGAGCCTGGGTACGAGTTGTCTTACGAGCGATTGACGTACTTTAAAATTGTTAATTATTGGCCAGCTCCATTGAGATCAACAATTTCTAGCTAGGGAGACTGCAAGTATAATCTCGTGGTTCGCAAACGTTTCTCGAACAGAATTACTAAAAAGGCAAGATAGGCAAGCAAAATACTTTTTGAAATCTTTCTTGTTCTGGAAAATTTTTATTTAAACTGCAAATTCGTTGAATCTTTTATTGTACTTTACGCATGAACTGAAAGCGTGAAAGGGTGTCTATTCAGCTCATGCAGAGATTAAAATTGATTCTGGAAGAAAGTGAAAGCTCTGTTATTTCAGTTGGGGTCGAGATCAGGTTACCATGTTTGTAGATACTAAAACTATGTCCACTTAATTGTGCTTTCGTTTAGCTTCGTTTCTGGTGATATCAAAAACGCATCGATATGTTTTGCGTCTACGTCACCGTTTTCATACCGTCTTCGACTGTCCACACTATGAAACGTTCGAAAAAGCTGAATGTTTTGGTATGTCTGATGTAACAGGTATTTGAACAGACGTAATTAGAATGCTGCTGAAAATAAATTGCAAAACAATTTTTGTTAATCCACAGGATATCTAAAAAGGCTAAACTGCTTGCAATTTTACAACTGGTTTCAACTTCGTGATATTAAAGTTAAGCAATGTGCGCATGCTCACATGATACGAATAACATTCTTTTCTTTTCGATGCGTTTTATTTGTCACCTGTCACAATGACGAAGATACGTATGATTTTCATTTGAACGCAATTACGATGCGGTGTCGCCGAGAATTAACGTTCAGCATTTTAGTTTGGACAGGAGATCTAAACGCATCTGAATCAAGTTTTGAATCAAAATATTTCTAGATAAAAAATAATTAACAAAATGACGATTTAAAGCAAAGGAGAACAAAATATTCACTTTTTTCAGAGATTCAGAACACTTAAATATTCAAGCATGTTTGTTAGCTTCAAAAACCACTCATCGTACTTCCGGACATGAATAATACGCTGTTTAGACAGTCTTTTAAAACAGATTTAACCGGACTATTTGCAAGTTGGAGTTTTCAAAATTACATCTAATTAATATTCATGAAAAAACGGAACCAGAGAAAAAAGTTCGGATAATGGAATAGCCCGGTGATGGAATAGCCCGGATAATGGAATAGTCCAGATAATGGAATAGCCCGGATAATGGAATAGTCCGGATAATGGAATAGTCCGGATAATGGAATAGCCCAGATAATGGAATAGTTCGGATAATGGAATAGCCCAGATAATGGAATAGTTCGGATAATGGAATAGCCCGGATAATGGAATAGCCCAGATAATGGAATAGTCCAGATAATGGAATAGCCCGGATAATGGAATAGTCCAGATAATGGAATAGTCCGGATAATGGAATAGCCCAGATAATGGAATAGCCCAGATAATGGAATAGCCCGGATAATGGAATAGCCCGGATAATGGAATAGTCCAGATAATGGAATAGTCCAGATAATGGAATAGTTCGGATAATGGAATAGTTCGGATAATGGAATAGCCCGGATAATGGAATAGTCCGGATAATGGAATAATTCGGATAATGGAATAGCCCGGATAATGGAATAGTCCGGATAATGGAATAGTTCGGATAATGGAATAGTCCGGATAATGGAATAGTTCGGATAATGGAATAGTTCGGATAATGGAATAGCCCAGATAATGGAATAGCCCAGATAATGGAATAGCGCAGATAATCAAGTTCCGAATAATCGAGGTTCGACTGTGTAGCATAAAAAATAGAGCACAGTTGTTAAACCAAAACAAATTTGTTACAAGACTGAGAGGAGATACAAACGTACAGCAATCTTTGTGACGTTTTGAGTGTTTATGGAGTCTTCTTCTACAAGCAGTTTTTCAATTTCATCTTCTATAAAATAAACAAAACGTTTTTTTAGGGGGGGGGAGGCTACAAAAAAATGCAATTTATTGAGAGTCTTTAGTAAAAAAAGTTCTTCTGAAAATTTGAGAGCTCTAAGATAAACATTGCCGGTTGCTATGATGTTATTGATATTTTACAGAGAATGTACAAGTTTTCTTTATAAGAACCAGTACATATAGATAAGGCTCATTGTTCTTTTAAAATTTTTCGCCTGCTTTGGCTTCAATTTGTTCTTAATTGTTTTTTCTGTGAGCGAATGGAGTTGACGAGAAATCAAAAAACAAAAAAACAAGGCATTGAAAACACTGCTGATCGTCTGTATGCGTGTATCATTTGGGATGATAGTAGATATAAAAATGGGAAACGGCGCTTCTGTGTTTTTACTGAGCACATTGCGAACAAGATTCATTAAAGTTTCAACTGGAAACACTTTCACTTTTTTTCAGCCTCAGCCAGAGCTTGATCTTAAATTATTCTTAAATAATTTCCGATCAATATGAGCCCCATTGTTCTTATAAAGTTGTTCGTATAAAATTGTTCTTATAAAAAAACGCGTGTAAGGCTTAAAAATTTCATCTCTTTTTTGTTCCACAAAAATTAAGATTTTTCAAGCTTTTGCCTAAAACCGTATTTATCTGTGTTCGTTCTCTACCTAAAGTTGCATGCAATGAACGAAGCAGATTGTAAACAATGACGTCATCAAAGATGCTATTTGTAGAGATCAAGCAAGAAAATAACACAAAATATATAGCACAATTCAATAACATCGGGTTTTTTTTGTTTTTTAAGGTAAATGCTATACCACATGCGGAACCATCAAGCTTGTCTTCACCAGAGTTGTCAGGGACCAGCCAAGACTTATTGCTGGAAGATGTGTCCCACATTTCGCGTGGTAGTGAGTTTGGCATTTCGTCTAACCTCAACAGTGGAGACTATCAGAGTTCTCCGAAACGACCTATCCCCCACCCGGATAGCTTTCGATGTCAGTCAGAGCAGAGACCCCCTCCTCCCTTGCCGCCGAAGAGATGCGCTACCAATACGGAATGGAAAGACTCCGATTCTTCAGGTTTTGTCTTTTTCTCTCCCGTTGGAGAATCGTCATATGGTTGCATTACTGCGACCAATGTGGCGACGTCACCTAACTTTACTTATCTAAACCGCGCTTACTCATCAAGCGTGGAGGTATTACCTCATATTTACAGTGAAGTTGACAAGAGCAAGAAAACTAAGAACAGGAATTCGTCGGAGAAAGGCTTCCGTGCTAGAACAAGGAGCAAGAGTTTTGACGAGAGCAAGAGTGGATCACCCAAGTTTTCCTACTCACCTAAACTTTCAGGATCACCGGTATTTGGTGGCGGGTCTCCGCTGTTTTCAGGCTCCCCGGTAATTTCCAGAAGGGAGAATTTGACTTTAGGTTTTATATCTACAGAAGTAAGTGACAGTGATCTAGTGCTCGTAGATCCAAAGCATCCGGAGACGGAAGTGGTCGCAGTCGCGCTAAGAAGCTCTCAGTCTAACAGCGATATCAGTACTGCGCATGGCGACAAAGGATGTTCCACAGTGCTGACTGGAAGTGAAGAATCAGCTGAAGTGCAGAAGTTGAAGAGGGCGTTGTTTCAGCTGCCAAAAGAGAGGCGTTGATTTGTGCACTACGTCATATTCAGTTCTTGATAAAACTGTTGGATATGAGAACTGTAAATTTTAAAACTGATATTACTCCGATAAACCGAACATGTTGCTGCAGATTCTTAAAGTAAAACGTTATGCTACTTGTGGTATGCTAATGTGGCTCGAACTGAAAAAATTAGAAAAAAAAACACATCACATGTGTGCCGGTACTAGAAAGCTATTACATAACTTAAAAATGCTAAAACCTTTACGAGCCAGGTGGCCCATGGAGCCGCCGCTTATCTTCCGTTTCTGTAGTGTTAAGCGGATGGAGTCTTTAGGCCCGTACGCAGGGAGGGGGGTG
>JAOBAY020081629.1:5000-10775 GCA_025331085.2 Zoanthus sociatus
GCGCATTATTTCTATGGTAGATTTAAGGGTTCATAGCCACTTTCGTATCATGAAGGCCTGGGTACAAGTACCATAATTCTCATAACTGAGAAATAAAACCTATATAGAAAGAACAAAAACATTGCAAATAGCAAAATCACAAGATTTGGTGTTAAACAGATCAATAGCTAGCGATTTATAGCTGTTTTAGAATAAAATAATTTCCAAAGAAATGTGAGTCTTCAGGACATTTTGTGCAGAATTGTCTGTAACCCAGATGTTCCTTTATAGTAACTTATGTATTTTACAATAAATAAAACACAAACAGTGGTTACAAGCATTATATATAAACGCATAATTGAAAACATAAACGCACACTACTTATCATTACTAGTAATAGCTATCGCTAAGTGCCAACGAGCAAGACCAAAGCATGGAACAACAGAACTGAGCATTGCAAGTACTGAGAACTGGTGTCCTCATTTTACTATTTGGAAAGAAACATACACTAAAATATCTCAGCGTGCGCTTTACGTGTAAAAACCATGCGAACATACACAGTTTTATCGTATCATTTTGTTTTGCATATTGAAATGTTTCTCTTTTTAAAACGAAAATCTTGATTTATAAAATATCATTGATAAAATGAATCGAATTACATAGCCGCTGTTTGTTGGCCATGCTGTCTTGACGTCACAAGGTTAACGCACTGTGACTGGTCCACTCGATCGAAGACAAAAGGCCTCTTTGGCGTTTCATCATAAAATCTTACATTACTTACATCTATCTGGATCACTCGAGATTTTTTCCGCCTGTATAGTTCTTTCGCACGGCTCTAAAATGCTGCCGCCTCGCCAGCCTCACGTCTTCGCTCGGCTGGCTCGTTGGGAATAGCCGGTGCAAAAATAGAAAAGAAATGAGAAAAGGAATATTAATTCCAACATTACGTCATAATCAAATAGTAATAATTCCGGATTCGACCGTCAACACGTATCCCAATTTGCGGATGAAAAAAATTCCATCCTAGGTAGCTGATTCAAACAAATCAAGTACACACTTATTTTTTTATAAGAACCAGTATATATTGCCGAGGCTCTTTGTTCTCAATATTTTGGCTATTTCAGCCTCAATTTATTCTTAACTTTGTTCTCATTTCTGTGAGCAGTTAGAAATGCCATATTAAAACAAAGATAAAGCATTTAAAAACAATGCTGATCGTCTGTATGTTGAGGATCTCTGTACACTTATCCAGGATTACTGACTACTGTGCATTTTGTCATCTCTCGCTGTGCTTGCTCACATGCTGCAAAGTCAGTTTTTTTGCTGCCCAACGATTTTACAAGATTCAGTAAGGTTTCAACTAAAAACTTTTTTTTTTGTTCTTAATTTTCTGCCGATCTGAGCGTCATTGTTTTTATAGAATTGTTCTTCACTTACTCTCCAACGCATGCACCCACATAGTTCTTTAAAAACTATTCAACTATTATTTTACTTTTTAGGCATTCCTGATTGCATTTACATCATCCTTTTTACCTAAATTGCTTTATCGATTCTGGATTTCGCCGGACCAGTCACTCAACGGATACACAAATTATTCCCTGGCTTGGGCGCCTCCAAACACTTATAGCCAGCCGTGCAGGTACGTTAATTTTATGCTATTAAAGAACATCAAAATTAATTTAAAGACAAAAAAGTTTTTGTCGGTCCGTCAACCACCTTCAAAAATAAAAAAGAGGGAAAATTTAAATACTGTGCCTGTGGAAGGTTGCATAAATTGGAAAACATTTCAATCGGGCCATTTAATGAAAACATAAAAAAATATTAATAAAGTAACTTAAGTTATTGCTTACTTAAAGGAATTGCAGGGTATTATAGAATTGTTGTCAACTTCGAATATCGTTGCAGTGTGCCAAGATTTTAAACTTTGTTTTCGGTTATTGTGGTTAAGGTCATGACCTAGAGAACATGCGTCTCTTGCAATATTGCAGCCTTTTGTCCCGGGGGGGATGGGGACGGAATCCAAAAATGGAAAGAGCAAGTTGAAATTAGTAAAATGGCAAAGTTTCAACTATTGACTTCGAAGATGTAAAAAATGGTAAGCAACACAAAATAGGATATTTTCTAAGGATTTGTATGACTGGAGAGCAAGGCTTGCTCTCCAGTATCATTTTCACATACATTTCCTTAGAAAAAGTTTGATTTTATTTTCGCTGTCATTTTTGAAGTACTTAACGCTGAAACTTGAAATTATGCCTTCTAACTAATTTCAACCTGCTCTTTCCAGTTCTGAAAATCATTTTGTCGTAACTAATTAATTCAAGATGGTTATGGTCACGTCACCTCTAAATGCAAAGGGCCTATTGAATGTTTTTAGTGATTTCTCCTTTTTCTATTCCAGAATAGCCAAGAATAAAGTACTCGAGGGGTACGAAAGGATATAGAGCTTTTCTGGTTAATAATGAATGAAATCTACTACAATTTCTAAGACAAACTAAATCTACGAATAACTCTCCTTTTTATTTCTGGTCTATAAAATTTTTGTATTAGTTTCATCTTCATGACGGCAATTATATTTGATTTCGCTATTATCAGATCTTTTAAAAACATAAATAAAAAAATAGCCATTTCAACGTAGAATTTGAACTTTTATAGCACAATATTTTGGCTAGCCATACTAGCCTTCATCAGGTACGATACTGAATTACAATCGGTTTAATTTATATAAGATGTTGAACGAAAATAGAAAAACAAATAGCCGCGGAAAATACAAATAAACGGAGCCGGATTCCAAAATAGTAATCAGATAATGAAAGTAGACAGATTAGATTAAATCAAAAAATAATAATAATAACAAAATAATAATGAAAAGACCTCGTAAAAGCGAAGTTAAAGATTGATAAGTTTGGTCGCGCTTATTAAGGCCGTTAGGTTCAAGGGTATTAGCTTTGGTTATAAGGAAAGCTTCTCTAGCTTTGCGAATAGAGTCTCGAGCAGAGTAGAGTTTCTGAATGGGTATTAAACGCATGTCAGAGGCTGAGTGATTAGCAGTTAAAAACACTTACCTACACCTAAGTCACCAATAAGTGCTGTGTGCCTAGCTCGTTTTGTTTAAGTTCCCAGCATTTCAATCTACTTTTATGAATTCCCGGAGTTGTTTAAGCTGCATGATAACGTAGAGAGATTGTATGGAAAGTCGGCTTGGTACATTAATAACACAAGGAACATGGGTAAATCTACCCTCCTTCCCCGAGCTGTTCTTGGCTGCTTGTGATCGTTTCGATTTTGTTATTGTATGGAAAGTTGGGGCGGGTCCCACAAAAGAAGCATCATGGTAAAAAAAATTGATTACCATTTTTTTTCATGGTGTAATTTAGGTTTAAAGTTTTGAAATATCACTTCTAATTTCACCTTGACCGAGCGATGGGTTTCGGCGCTAGTAACTATCATATTTTCTGATCTGTGTCTCGTTTTTATATATCTGTTGCATTTTATTTTAAAATATGGTAGCGCGGTATGTTGTAGCTGCTGATATATACAAAAAGGACCGGTCTCTCACTACCAAATACTGCTTTTGACGTCATGGACTAGAAAATGATATGGTAGTTACCAGTCTCCCATCGCTCGGTCGGTCAAGGTGAATCCGGAAGTGATTTTTCCAAAGTTTAAACGCAAATTGCACCACGAAAAATATCTTACTTGAAATTTTCTTTCGCCATCACCATTACAAGGATAAGGACATTTTATACATACAAAACAAAAACCACAACTGATATATACACTTTAAACAAATTTATTCAAAGGTATCAAGAGTGGAGAGAACCTAACGGCCAGTTCAGCATATTCTACTGGCATCTGTTGGCTGTAAGACTTGGTTTCGTTATAGTTTTCGAGGTAAGAACAAGTAGTAGACACAGAGTATAAACTTAGAACACATGGGAAAGATTCTATCAATTTACACCTAAACACCGTGTGCATATCAAACTTTGAGTTTAATTTTATTAAAGACAAATTTTTAAAGTCTAGATTTTTTACGGGATCGTATTCATCAACAACTAGAAACTATAACGTTTCCAACTTAAACATCGGCCTTAAACCCCAAAACTCGAGTAACAAATGACTTCATTACAGGTATTTATAAAAGCAGGAAATTTTGGGGTTACAATATTTTTTCAACAAATCAAGAAATACAAAGTTTAGGGTTTGCAAAATTTATCTTAACTGCCTTTAGGTTGTGTTTTTCAACAAAAATTGAAAAATTCCTTCATCGTTTAAACTATTGACGTTATCTTTTGATTTTTCTTAGCATTTCGTATTTTTCGTTGCACGGTTGATTGATCTTGTGGTACCAGACATCCCCGAGTCGCTTGACATCACCATCAAGAGAGAAGCGTACTTAGCCAAACAAGCCCTGGCAGAGCATCAAGATCTGAAGCAGGCGGAGGACGAGAGCGGAGACGATATTGCTTAAACACATTTAATATTCAAAAATTAGCCCCCAAAGGGGAGGTGCATAGTGGTGGATATATACCAAGACTCAAACTGTTGAGGTATATATCTAGCACTAGGCGCCAAAGCAATTTTGCCTTTCGTATAAACCGTTGTTGCCATTTGAAACAGTCGATGCTATAGTACAAAAAAGTCGATGCCATTTGAAACCGTCGATTCCCTACCGAAAAACAGTCGATGCCATCGGGTGTCAATGATCACATGGACTGTTTCTTGAGATGGCATCGACTGTTTCGTAGTATGGCATCGACTGTTTTGTAGTATGGCATCGACTGTTTTGTAGTATGGCATCGACTGTTTTGTAGTATGGCATCAACTGTTTGAAATGGCAACAACGGTTTACGAAATGGAAAACTGGGGCGCCGAGCCTAAAGGGGTTAGTTTTTTTAAATAGTTACCAAAATAATGGGGTAAAAATGCACTTGATTTTGAAAGAAACAATACAATGTTAACCTTTTTTTCTATTTTTAGAAAAATCAGTATCGACTAATAGTTAACAATTATCAACCGAAGTGGAGGTGGCAAGTGGTGGATATCTATCGCTAAGCACTGACTTTGAGGGGATAATTGTTTTAGTATTAAACTTGCAGGTGAATAGCACTTTTTAAAATAATTTATTTTAAAAATTTTGTATTAAAATGTAGCCAGAAACAAGTTTCACAACTAACACGCACTCTATCTCACGCGCGAGCAATCAGAGCGCAATCACTTTTTTCACGGTTGAGTGACCGAGATGAATAATAGCGCAGGATATTCGGTGTTTGATGAACCAATAAGAGCGCGCGGAAAGTGCTATTTACCTGCATGCTAGCTTAATCTTGGGTATCGCGACATGCGGGAGCCACTCAGAGTTCGCGAACATGGATATTGCCTGGTAAAGTATTTTACAGGGAACTTCACTTTGCATATGAAGGGAACATGTGTCAACAAGGTGACACTGATGTTGCTCGTTTTTCGTAAAAAACGTTTCTGCTTCAATAATTTCAAGTCAACACTTGTAGAATGTTTTAAGAGCGCGTTAAAAATTTATCGCACTCTTGCTGCGCTCAATTGTGAAAGTTCTTTTCTCCGTTTGAAGATTCTATCTCCAATTGCTAATACTAAATGGAATAAGACGTTTTAAGCAGTGTTCTCGCCAGGGCAAATCAGAAGGGCGCTGCGCCCTTCTGTTTTTTTCCAGCGCCCTTCTGATTTCCGTAGCGCCCTTCTGTTTTCTCATAATTTTAGTCTAATTTTGAGTGATAAATTTGATCAACTCAAACGGATTTTTGTCGATTAGAGACCAAATTC
>JAOBAY020081638.1:0-10774 GCA_025331085.2 Zoanthus sociatus
ATCCGCTTAACACTACAGAAACCGGAGATAAGCGCCGGCTCCATGGGCCACTAGGCTCGTAAAGGATTTAGCTATAGCTATACACAGAGAATTATCAAATTTGAGCTGCTGATGTAGACACAAGTTGAGGAAAGCTGTTATTTGAGATTAGTATTGTTGAACAGCCGAGGTTCACTTTAAGACAAATCAGTATTTATTGTCTAATGACCTCGTCATGCCGGCAGAATATTTAAAAAACAACCATCCAAAGCAGGCGATATAAAAGAGACAATGTACTATCAAAGAGACGGAACAAGAATCGCCTTATCTTTCTGATTTGTGATAGGTCAAAGAGTTGTTAGCAAACTGCAAGGAAGATTTTGCAATGTTTGTTTGTTTCATGTCGTATGCACGGTCACGCTTAGGATTTTTTGATCTAGGTGTGATGCTTCATAAATCTATTGGCCGTTTGCTCTTTACATCTCAAAACCTTTTGTTATTTGTGCACGGTCATCGTCATATTTCAATGGGGAAAAAGAGAACAAAAACGAATAGCAAAGAAAGTCATCAAGTTTTGTAACCAGTCAACTCTATTAAGGTGGTAAACCCTTCTTCTTTTAGCTATTGTTCCCAGATAATCCGCTTGCATGCAACATCTGTTTTAGCACAGCCAAAATAGTTTTGCCCCGGTGGGTACTCCTACCTCATATGGGTGGGGGTGTGCCGCCCCTATTGTCAAACCCTGACCCTGTTTATGACAAAAATGGGTATTTCAATACCCTGTTTATGACATGAAGTATAAAGACAGCCATACAACGTGTGTGGCTTGTCAAGTCAAGCGGGGTACTACTAAGACGCTTGAATGCGGATGTCAACTGACAGCTTGTTCCTGTCTGCCCTTAAAAACAAAATTATTTCTGATACCAGAACATTGGCACCGCGGACAAATTCTACCCTGTCTATGACAGTTACAGAGGGTTAAAGTGTACCTTGTTTATGATTTTCTGCTAAAAAAAGTAGACCTTATCGGGCGGCACATACCCGTATAGCACATATGTGGGAGTACCCCCCCTCCTTCCCTCCCATCCGGGAGTTTTGCCCTTAAGGAGTTGCACCATTTAATATGTCTTTAGACCAGGAAGCGATAAGATAGAAAAATACGCTGATTTGTGGTCCCTTTATATTGTTTAGGGCGGACGTGGTTGGCGCAGTTGGTAAGGTCTGCTTTCCAACCACAATGTCCCCGGTTCGATACCGGCAGTTTGCCGAGATTCGAATATTTGTGTGGCCTTCTTTCCCGTCTAAGCCAACTCGGCTTTCCATCCTTCCGGAGTAGATAAATGAGTACCAGCGTTTGCTGGGAGCTAACCTGCGATGGATTAGTGTCCCGTCCAGGGGGAATCAGAGACTCTCATCTGCTTAACACTACAAATCGGAGATAAGCGCCAGGTCCATTAGCCACTAGGCTCGTAAAGGATTTAGCTTTAGCTTACATTGTTACATTTCCGTAGCCTTGAAATATAATGCAACCTTGACCTTTAGTTGAAAGATAAGCGACACCACTATAGTCTACACACGCATATTTTATAAGAACAATGAGTCTCAGATTGGCCGAAAATTAAGGACAAGCTCAGGTGGAGGCTAAGGAAAGGTGAAAATGTTTCTAGTTGAAACTTAACTGAATCTTGTAAAATCGCTGGGCAACAACAAAAAAATGGCCTCTGCAGCGTGTGGGCGAGCGTTGCGAGAGAGAACAAAATACACAGTTATCAGTAATCTTGGATAAATGTGCAGAAATCTCAAAATACAAACAATCAGCATTGTTTTTCGATTCAATGGCTGTGTCTTTTTCTTTTGATTTCTCATCATTTCAAACCGCTCACAAAAATGAGAACAAATTAAGAAGAAATTGAGGCTGAAGCAGCCAAAAAATTAAGAACATTGAGCCTCGGCAAAATTTACCTGTTCTTATAAAAAAAAGCATTTACTCAATGTATCCAACTTTTAACAAAAACAAAGGAAAGCTGTTATAAATATGAGATCGTATTTTGCTTGTTCTCTTAGGTAAAAAATAACACGCGTATCCAAAAACCAGCGGCGTGAAGTGATTTCTCAATATGTCAAAATATATAACAACGTATATACGTTAATTGCTTCTGCAAATGCTGTTCAAATAATTGAATTTAGTCCGCTTGACTTGACTGATTTTTTTTTGTATCTATTTTTACGTACAGTAGTAGCCCACATATAAGAACCTGGGTTTTGACCTGTTAGGCTACATTTTTCATTTTACACTCCCTCCACATAAGAACCTGTTAAGGCTATATTAGATGGGGTTGCTGTAATAGTCTAGGTAGAAACTACTGAAATAAGATTATCATTTATTCAAAAGTAACTTGACGTAACTTTTTTTTCAAGCTTAACTACCATATTGTATGTCTACAGTGTTAACTTTTCCATATGTTAAGCTCATTTAGTACCTGCACTGAACTGCCTATAGGCATTACTCTATGTTACAAATATTGATTGATATTGTATTATGAAATCATATTTATAATATATATGTTATATATTCAGATGAAATTCGTGAAAATATAAGAAGCTATTTAAAGAACCTAGGTAGCCTAAATTTGCTTATTATATAAGAACCCGGCTATTTAGGCTAAATTGAAAAATTGACGGTTCTTACATGTGGGTTATTATACTGTATGGTTTTGCTAGGGTATCCGTCGCCGCCATTTACCAAGACCTTTGTGAAAGGTCGTAAAACCTCGGAAGTCAATTTGTTATTCCAGCATCTGTTTTAAATGTTTTTCTCAGGCTTGCAATTTTAGTTGGTATTCATTCATTAACATTTGCTTTTGTGCTGTATTTTACATCATAGAATGTAGTTAATCTCTGTCAATTGCATCGGAGTCATGCAGTGAGTGTTGGTCAGTATCACGCTTGCTTTTCAGTTGTTTACTTATAAGAGTACATTTTTGAAAGAGAAGAAAGGCTAAACTAGGTACCTAAAGCGAAGCGAGCAGCACCCATATTCATCGTGTCCGCCGTAGGCTGTCTCTGGCGGATACCATGCAGGATAGAGTTTGTGGACCGATTTTGACAAATTGCCTCGATTTAATGACTGGGAGTGCAGTCAACCGATGCCGCCCAAATAACGACAACAAGGGAAAGAAAGCGACCATACAGTGATACACTTGCGATACCCGCCTCGGGCTGAACGGTTACAGACCTTCCAACCCTCACGGTTTGGCCGTGAGACTCACGGTTTCATATCCCATTTCACGGTCTAACCTCAAAATCTCACGGTTTTCTTCAAAGAATTACAATCTTAATGGAATACAACCCAAAATCAAACTTGAGTTACTAGAGCAGAAGTAAATCATAGTTAATCTGTTGTCCTGGATTGTGTCTTGGACTGTGTAGTAAATTTAAGCTTTAGTTATAGTTTTAGCCAAAAGACCCAGGTTATGACCGTTGAACATTTCTAATATTGTTAGCGTTAAGTGCTGTCAGTAGAATTCTTTGTTTTCAAACACTTTATAAAGGTTTGGGACCTACATCTCAAGGTTTTTTCCAGTTAATTTTTGAGATCTCAAGGTTTTGGGGTTGCAAAGGTTGGAAGGTCTGCGGTTACAATACAATCTTTATGTTATTTGTTTAAACGCTGATGTTCTTCTCATTACAAAGAAACATGTTAACATTCCTTAACTAGTTTTAGCTGTCGCTAAAGTACCAACGAGCCAGATATATTCTTTTCAGGATACACAGCCCAAGAATATTCAGCTATAAAAAGAGCTGTGCTTTAGACTTGACGAAAACCCGAACAATCAACTATTGTGACCTGGCGCCTGGCAGCTGCAAACATCACGCGGAGTGTTCGTGCGGCACTCTCATTGGCTATCGCTATAAAATGGTCCACATTTCATCGCTTTGGTCTACATTACAGCTGTGGTCTACATTACATTACATTCCACTCAAATAATAAATAGATTTAGGCACTGCCTAAAAGCGGAGCTCCCAAAGAGATATTAACCTTACTGCAGTCTCTAAAAAACCTATTCCACTCGTGTACACTGACGTCGTACGAATGTACACACGGAAGGTCATGACGTTGAAAATTCAACTCCATGGATATACCATATTTTCTTAAGTATGGTGCTCCGCAGGAGCTCCTCTTTGAAGCGCTTCTAAGATTTCGTCCGCCTATGTATCTTCTCGCGGCTCTATAAAATGTCGCTTCGCAAGACAGAAGGCCTAAAACGTTGGCAATTAATATACTATTGTACACTGGCAACAACTATAAAACAAAAGAAACAATCTTGTGAATACTTCTAGTTACTAAGGGAGGGTTCATTATCTATCGAGACCGGACCGGGTCGTGTAACTTGAACCAGACTTGGTATTTTTTTTATAAAGCCCGTATCGATTTTCAAGCAATTTTTTAACCCCCGTCAGAGATTCCGACCCTGTCTGAAATGAAAGACAGTAAAGATGAGACTGAAATAACCGTGTTCTGTCACCGTTTGATGTAAATATTGTTTGAAGTATTCGTAGTATTTTGTGCTATAAACAACTGCACAGCACAAATTGTTATTTATTTTTATTTTTTTGAGCAGCACACAAAACCAACATTGTATTTAAACACGTTTCCTTCATTTTACTGCAAAATGTTTATGGCAAGATCCGGTGTTTTTGAGCCAAAAAATACAAGACCCTGTCCCTTTTTACACGACCCGGTCATCCCGATAAACAATGATCCTCTCTAAACCTTTATCAAGTAAGAAGCTGAGTTTCTGGGCTTATTCAGTTATTGTAGGTAGCGCTTTGCTCCGGGTTTGAACTTGGCGTTGGCCCCAGTCCCTTGGCTGGGCCTTAACCATTGCAGGTGCTCTCTTTGTTTGAACGCCAGGCTGAAAAAAATTAGCCAAACTGTAAGAACACACCCAAAACTGAGAAATGACCACGATTACTTTGTTACATTGTGGTTCAAAATTAGGGAATCAACAAACAGTCGATAGTGCAAGATTGTTTGAAAAATACGTGGACATTTTACGCGAACAATTTGCAGGACTCGTTATTTTCTCTTTTACTCTACACACTTTTCCTTTTTTGTGTAATTTAACCAGTAAATACTGCCGAAATGGTGCTCACTACTCCTGGAATTCCTGGAAAACTCCTGGAATTTTGAAATTTTCTTTCAGGGCCCTGGAAAACTCCTGGAAAAACAATCAATTTCCCTAAACTCCTGGAAAAGTCCTGGAATTTTAAGGAAACATTTTCGTAGGTTTTCAAAACAAACCAAAACCAGCAGGAGCATCTGACTCCTGGTTGTATTTTTTGTATTTTATGTAGACTCGAATGCAGTTGCTGCTTCTGTGGCTGAAATTACTTGATATTGTTGCATTTTTGCATGCCGAGATGGAGAGAGAAACTGGGATTGGCTCCTGGAAAAATATTTTCTTTACCCTGGAGAACTCCTGGAAAACTCCTGGAATTTTATTATCATCAGTCAGTGAGCACCATGTGAAAGGCAACAGCAACAACAACATCAAAAATGGCGAACAACCGGCTTAACAGCAAAGAAAACGCCGAACTACCTGTACTGCCTACTCCAGAGCTACAGAAATCCGCTGACCTGAATTGAAAATTAACCGCGCGCATTTAAGAATACGTGGATTACTTGTTCGTTTGGTATATCAAAATCCAGAATGTCCAGATTATTTCAAAATGTATTCTTATTCCGGAACAGACCCAAACAAACGCACCCCTAGATTAAGCAGTAAGATGCAAGGTTAAAACTGGCCTAAGAACAGCACGAGCTACCACGATTTATAATACTCCCGTTTCAATATTAGTACAATCCAAATTTTTCACCAGTTGTCGATCAAATACGCCTAGCTCGAGCTCACTGCTGCTAATGATAAAATTGGTTGTTGTTGGTTTAGGTTAAAGATAAACCACGTTGGATATGATTTTCATTCATTGACGGAGCGAATTTAAGGAGAATTACGAATAGTAAGTGTACGTCAACGTATGGTTACCGTACAAATGGCCACTGCATATTAACACGTGTTGGTCTAATTGAAATTTTTTACTCCGTACTCTGCACTTGTGACGTCATAATGAAACAGCCGCGCGCTTACGAAAATTTTTTTCATTATTTTGAAAGAAATTCTCAAAGTGTTTGGCGCGCTACTTTATGCTTTAACAGTTAGTAAAATATTTTTGAAGCACATCTCCTATGTCTATATTTACAAATTTATTCAATAACATGTTTAAAAATGCGAACGATGAAGACCGCGTGTTGACGAAAAGAAAATACCATCTTGTACGGGGTCATGAGCCGTTAGGGGAAGGATCATATGCAACAGTCCGCTTGGCGTACTCCGCAAAACTCGGTAGAGAGGTTGCTATTAAAATTATCGATAGAAGAAAAGCTCCTACTGACTTTTTGCAACGATTTCTTCCACGGGAATTGGAAATTCTCCCAAAGCTACAACATCCACATATTGTCCAGGTATGTACTTCCTCTCTTTGAGGTTAGTTTTAACTAATTAGGATAATTCTAAAGAAAAATTTGTGATAAGAAGTTTAGAAAAAACAGAAATAACAACACTGTCATTGAAGTTTCGGTCTTTACCTAAATACAGGAATTGCGCCGACCTTTGATTGGAATTAAGATAAATAGAAAAAAAGTACAAATTAATTGACCCTGCGGCGCTATTCACGCATTTCCAAGCATGGCTTCATCTTCTCAACTACATTTTGACTGCAAAAAAGATTATTAATAGCTGAGGTGTCTCGAAAGAAACAGTTGTGGAAAACAAAATTAAGTTTTACACCGTAGAGGAGCAAAAACGGAACACGGAAGTTTCAGAGTTGTCCTTCGTCGCAGTAAATATGAAAAGTATTAGTAGTTTTAAAAGAAGTATATTTAGGAAATTAAGTGTAGACAACGAAATAATTATAAAACAAAAAAATGGGAATTGCAGAGGAAACAGTGACTCAGTGAGTGGGCGTGAAAAGAAAATTAAAACAAAAAATAAAGATTAACCTAGATGGTGGGCAAATATAACATGATAGGGACTTTGTGGTCGGAAGGCCGAATCTTACAAACAGCCCCAGGCAAGAACACCGCTCATACTACGTCGTAAAGTTTATAAATTTATCAAATTTTATCTATTGAAACTGTCTTTTCTGTATTATAGATTTATGATATTTTTGAGGCAGGAGACAAAGTATATTTCGTCATGGAACTTGCTTCAGGAGGGGATCTCCTTGAATTCATTAAGAAGCACGATTGCGTCAAGGAAAACCTAGCGCGGGAAATTTTCAGTCAGATTGTGGCGGCAGTTGCATATTGCCATGACAACGGGGTTATTCATAGAGACTTGAAATGTGAAAATGTCTTGCTGGACTCCAAACATAACGTCAGGTTGACAGATTTTGGCTTTGCAAAGTTCAACCCTCAAAAGGAAATGTGCAAAACGTTTTGCGGCTCTGCTGCTTACGCCGCCTACGAGATACTGAAAGGTGAGAGAATAATACATTTTCTTAAATTTTCAACCTCGAATATTGCGTTTCTAGCGTTCTGATTGGTTCACTCAATCTCGGTTATCAGCTCATATACAGAATGACCATATATGGAAAGTAACTGTGTAAAGTATTGCCAAGCTAAAAAATGTCAAAATAAAATTTGTTGTCATTTTCAAGTATCGAAGGGTTCGGAAAGCTCGTGAAATTTGATAAAACAATTGTTCCATTCGCGCTTGTTGGACATGAGATGATTATAGCCCACTCGGCACTACGCGCCTCGTTGGCTATTTACCATCTCATATCCAACGCGCTAAAAAGCTAAAGCTAAATCCTTTACGAACCTAGTGGCCCATGGAGTTGGCGCTTATCTCCGGTCTCTGTAGTGTTAAGCGGCTAAGAGTCTTTGACTCCCCCTGGACGGGACACTAATCCATCGCAGGTTAGCTCCCAGCAAATGCTGGTACTCATCTACCTTCCCCGGAAGGAGGGAAAGCTGAGTTGGCTTAGGCGGAAAAGAAGGTCACACAGATATTCGAATCTCGGCAAACTGCTGGGATCGAACTAGGGACCTTGTGGTTGGAATTAAGCAGAGATCTTATCAACTGCGCCAACCACGTCTGCCCATATCCAACGCGCGCTGTTTATTATACTTAAGAAATGTGTCATGGTTAGCGTGTGTCTATGGAGTTATGAATGCACGCGGAAAGTTTGGAGAGCATGAGAGGAGAATAATTATAATGAGCTTCACAAGTGCTGTCCAAACTTTCTGCATGAATCCATAACTCGATGAATGCACAGCTAAAACAGGGACCATTTCTTGTATAATATAGCCGACCATTTCATATCAAGTTTACCCATCTGGCACACTGCAATTTATTGAGTCCTGATGTATATTATTTTCTATTGTTTCACACGAGCGGCAAACCAGTGTTTCAAGTAGTTTATAATGGAGAAATAAACACATGCAGTAAAGTTAAATCATTTCACACAGAAAACAGCTGATTGAATGCATAATTCTCCTAAATAGAGTTTCTGAAAAACGCGCATGCTTGATACAGAAACTCATTCATGTGAAACTAGCCGGTAAAGTTGAGAAGTTCTTCATCATAGTTTTCAGTTATTTTTCTAGAAAGTCAGAAATCCTTAACTTCGCAAGCGTACAAACTTAATCGCGTTATCATTTAAGCCCCTTTCAAACGGTGGATGATAGTTCAAATTATGCAAATTCGACTTTCACGCCAAGATCTGAGCCGTCGAGCGATTAAGCCTCTGGCTAGGAAGAATGGGCAACAACTTCCTTCGCAACTGACGTTAAATAAAGACTTATTTGTTCATGATAGTTTGGGGCTGAAAACTATTATCAACTATCATCTACTATCATGTCAAACATGAGTATGTTCAGACTTAATGATAGTTGATGATAGTTGGCTTTCAAACGTACATGATAGTTGAAACTATCATCTCAGGGGCGAATCCAGGATTGTTTTTAGGAGAGGGTGCACCACTAAGGAATGGTGTAATTGACTGGTGACGCACGTAAGCAAGTTTGAATAGCGATTACGAAGAAGAAATCTTTTGTCTAGGCAATAACATGATATGAACTGCTGAGAATACATATCAAACGATACAGTAGATTTTGTATAGCTGTGAAGCGGACTGCACAGTGTCAATGCAATGCTGTAAAGTTAATGTCTGTAATGTGTCGTTTTGGTCGTCATACGAAAATTGCCGTATGGCAAGTAAATTTTATTGACGCAGAACGTCTGCTCTGACCAATAGAAGAGCTAATGCTCCAAACTTCAGTGCCATATACTACCATTTCTACGCCGTTTAACATAAATTATTCAACCTCGTCTCTTGCTCTACTTCAACACCAATAAACCACATAGTTCTTTTTGCAGAATACCAGTTGTATTAGAAAGCCGCATGTCATCTCAGGGAGAGGGGGTGCGCACCCCCTGCACCCCCCCCCCTAGATTCGCCCCTGCATGCATTTACTACCATGTTCACCTATCATCGTTTGAAAGGGGCTTTATAGTTGAACTCCCGTGCTTATGTTCAGACTTATGGTGCACACTCACGCCATACAAAAAGGGCGCGTGAATTTGCCAGCAAACCAAGTTGATAAAAACACAGGGGCTGCATTTTGATTACGTTTGAAAAAAAGCTCTTATATTTTAAGCTGTAAAAGTCAAAGTTGTTTCCACTAAGTTGTGACAATTGGCTTGCTGTTGATGCTGACCATGAGCCATGACAACTGACAACGTATTCAATTTGTAGTTTTAGCCTCTGACGTTAAATATTCTTAAATTCTAATGTAGTTTTGCACTACTTACAACTGTGCGTATTGTTTAAGGAGTGACTTCTTGCTCTCTCTCTCTCTCGCAAATATATTTATTACTAGTTGTTGCAGTAAGCGAGTGGAATGCTACTCGTATATTGTTTATTATTTTTAAAAGCCAAAAACTTTGACCTTGCTCATGAAAAATGTTGCAAAGTTGACAAAGTGTATTTATTTAAGTTAAACATCGATTTAAGGCAGATAAGCATTGAAGGACGCGTTTTTATGGCGTACGTGAAAGCAAGTTGAAGTGAAAGCTGGCTTGTAGCACAGGCAGCCTATTTCCGTCAAGATTAGTTTCGCTAGAGACATTATTAAGTTATAACGATCATTGCGTCCATGATACACTAATGTCATTCAGTGATTGTGTGATATAATGAGATCGCTCGCCATATGAGTTCCCATGGTTCAGTGGTAGAGCGTCCGACTAGTGTACGGAAGGTCATGGATTCGATTTCTATCGAATTTTTAGTTCTTTGTCTCCACATGTCCTCATATTCAGTTTCAGTTCTGTTCAGTTTATTGATTTGTTTGGCCATAATACATATATATACATCAAATACTTAAAAATAATAAAAGAAAAGATGGCGAGGAAGCCCATAAAGAAACCAGGAGGCTTATAAACTATGGGCTCCCCCATATTAAGATATAACATGCTACTAACAAGCTTCACATGAGAAGAAAATAAATTATGAAAAATTAAACAATATGCCTCTAAGTAGTTAGAACTGATATTTTACTATATAAAGAAACATAATATAAATCACTTCAATAGCGTACTACAACATATTATAGACTTATTTATTGTAATGATCGTCCTTTTGGTATTATTTCTAGAGAAACTTTAAATATTTTTCACCTTTTCAAAGGTCACTTTTGTTTGAGTTGCCGCAATGCTGAATCATCATCCTT
>JAOBAY020081649.1:0-10773 GCA_025331085.2 Zoanthus sociatus
AAATAAGCTTATTTCCAGCTTGTGTGCGCAACTCTACAATCTTGACAGATTTGGTGAACACACTTTGTAAATAGGTGTAAAACAATACCATTATGCAGTCCAATGCCAGGGATATGAAGTAATTAGGTCATCCAAAATGGTTAATGACCTTCTACATTGCTGGCCTCAGGACAATGTCAAACGCATGTTTGAGGTTGTAGAAAGCAAATAAAAGAGGTTTCTATTGTTTTTTGCTCTTTTCTTGAACTTGTTGAGCACAAAAGATCATGTCAGTTGTCACTCTGGCTAATTATTTGAAAATACAAATTAAGAAGCTTTGCAAAGATTTTTCTTGAAATGGAGAGCAGTGAAATGCTGCCGATCTTCATGTCTTCTCTTATTTGATAATAGCATTTTTGAGCTCTTTAGGAAAGTGGTGGTTTTCCTACAATGTGTAGGATCAGTGTGAATAACCTGTACATTTGTGGTACTTGTCTGTCATGTTTTAGAAGTTCCACTGGGCCTGGGGACTTCTGCAGCTTCCTGCAGTTAAGAACAGGCTGGTACTCTGTTTATGATGATGGCTTGTTCATCCAGTCCCATATTGGATGCACAGATACTGTATGTTCTTAAAGAAACCTTCCACCACACTGGAGTCTTGGTTAAGAAGAGTATAGAAGTGCTCTCTCCAGTTATGAAGAACATCTTGTGGGTTAGTCAAGATGGTGTCGGAGTCTTCTGGTGGTTGTCATTGTTGTTAGTCCTCTGGTAAGCAAATGGGCATGCTGTACATCTAGTTCAGTGTGCAGTTTCCTAGCTTTACTGACACTGAAATCTCCAAAGAGTCATTATTTTCACAAGTGTTGTTGGTTTACAAATCACACTTAAGCAAAACATTTTCCATGAATCATGAAAAAAATGGAAAACTAGTTTCCTGTGGATGGAGAAGTATAATTCACAAATCAATGAACAAATAAATCTTTATTCATGCTTTACACAAAGTAAAATGCCTATTCATGTAGCACGAAAAACGTCTAGGGGAGCTTCACAAAGATTGAGGTGTACCGTAATTTTCTATTTTTATTATTTTATTATCATGCAACTAGTCAGACAAAATAAATTACTTATAATTATTACAGTAACTGTAATGATAATAAATAAATGCAGTGAGGAGACACTTATCAAAAACCTATAATTTTTTATACTGTAATTATATATTGTGGAACAGATTCCTTGCATGCTTTTTGCTTCCTAGGGGACATAACCACATCAAAATATAGAATTTACAATGGTCCAATAGAAGAGTGGTACTAGTTTATAATGATAGCTGTTTAATTTATAATACTAAACTGAAAATCTGATATTTTTGTGTACTGGACTTTTTAGAATGGAAGATTTGACTGATCAAGAGAAGTTAAGGCAGGACATGAAGTGTGATCGCATTGTCTCTCTCTATGGCTATGTTAGAGGAACACATCTGAAAGCTTGCTCTCATCTTCATCTTGTTGGTATGTCTTAACTTTTCATTTGTTTCTTATTTGTTTGTTCTCAACCGAGTTATTTTAGTTTGTGCCATAAATTTAAGACTAACAAGTTAAGTACACAATCAACTGTTAGTAGTTGCAAACTTTTGCTTTTTCTTTAATACTGGTGCACAGACTTTTAAGCTTTGTTTGCCAAGCCTTATTAAGGGAAATATATCTATGCAACAATTGTATTGTCACAATTTGAAAATCAAAAGTACATAAATAAATAAATATTTATTTTCTTGAGATAAGTTACATATCCAAAGTTACTTAAAGTCTGAAAAGATTGCTTTATCTCTTAGTAATGAAATGAAATGAAATAGTTTATTTACCACTTTGGCAGTTTTTACAACTGGATAACAGTGGACTTCAGAATAGCTACAAATATTTTACAGCTGTTATAAATTCAGAATTTAATGCAGTTTAGGCACTTTAATCGAGTCCAGAGTTCTACATCTGCTTTACTAAGGTCTTTCTGCAGGCGACTGAACTGAGACCCAGAGTGACTAAATCTCAGGTTCTTCATAATCAAAGAATCTAGTACAGGGATAGAGTGTAGAAATACTGGAAGACTTGTTCAAAATTTCATCATGTTTGAGTCAGGAACTTCTACAGAGAGCCAGGATTTCTAGAAAATTTAGTCTGTTTTAGGTGCCTATCATTTAAACAACTTGACGAGTGATTTTACAATTAAGTTTTCCTGCTTATCACGGATACTAGTCTATTGTTTTATGATTTATTTTTAGTTGGAATTTGTATTGTTTGTTCAGAAAACAAATTACTGTACAAGTGTTGTCGTTGTCAACTCAACATTACTGTATGATGGTTTTCAATTGTATTTTTTTTGAAAAGTCAAAATACAGTAAATCATGTTACAGGTTGGGGTCACAAATAGTTTGATTATTTGGGAATGTTAGCAATATCTTTGCTTACAAACTACTTTATTAGCGTACAACTTGAAGTAATGAATAAAGGAAGGTAAATAGGATTTGAGTTTATAACTTGAGATAGCTTCTCAAGTTGACAAAGGGGCCGTAATTCTTTGGGGTCTACACAAAGATTATATCAGAGCTTTAAAGGCAAGTGTTAAAATTATTGTTAATTAATGAGCCATACGTTTTTTGTTTAAACTGCCATTGCAGTACTATAACATATTGGGCTCAAACGTTTTAGCAAGACCTTATTTTTCAATACACTATAACAATTCAGAATTTTTATTTTAATTTGTAGTTCTATAGAAAGTTGTATTAGTTGTGTGGTAATGATACAAATTGTGTAAATACAGGACTTAAAACTTAATGATGGCTTGAAACAGAACTTAATAATATTTTTTACCCAAAATTGTACAATCTTTCTCAATGGAGACCTTTATTTCCAGTTATTGTTAAGATAGCACTAGTACAAGATTTCTAGCACGTGCTCCTTTTTCCAGCAAATGCATTGTCCAGAGGACAACTTTTCTTTGAAATCTTGTCTTCTCGACAACTAGTTTGCTTATATAAGCATGCACATGCATGAAATCTTGTGTAATTGAACTCAGACCTAAAGGTCTCTAATTACCGTGCCAAGGCCGTAGGCTGCTGGCACGGTCTTAGAATGCAGATATATCAGCTGATGTTACATTTGTGCCTGTGAGCCGCAGCCCGAAAGTAACGTGGTCTCTGTCCATGCCAAGCGGCCAGCAATTACTTAGCGATAAGATCCGAGAGCATGGACTAAACAGATTTAGCAAAACTCTAAGCCAGGCACGGTAATAACCACAAAGTGGTTCTTGTTATATACAGTACCTTAAGGTATTTGCACAATTGACTTTTTGAGCTTTACAGTTACAACATTTTCCTCTAAGAATGCACACTTTATTTTTAGGGAAAAAAGCTTCAGTCACAGAAGTGGAAGGAATTAAAATATTCCATTTCCATAGCTCCCACAAAGAAAAAAAGAACATGTTTGCTAAATTATGGCCATTTAGCATTTTTATGCAATTGCTCATAAAAATTATGTATTTTTGAAACTTTTACGTAACGCCAAATCATAAAAGTTCTGTTAGTTTTCACAATAGACATCTTCAATTTAACCCTTACAAAAATATTTTTCAGGATGTGGAGAGTATAGAATGAAAGACATTAGTTTGCTACCAGATCCCTGCCCTTTACCTGATAAGCAGAAGAAGAGGACTCTGAATGAACGTGAGAGGTCTTTGTATGCCCCGATGTCTGGAGTTGGTGGAATACTATATGACAAGGTTATGGAACAATATCTACAAATTCAAAACATTTTTTCCACTTTGGACAGCATTTATGCTTTAGGATACTCATACTTTTTGATTAAAATACGTCTGGTAAATTCTTCCTTGATCATTTTGGGTTGGATTGCCTTGCCTTTCTTTGTACTGTTGTAGTTTTCATTGTGTGACACTGTATTAGTTTGTGGTTCCCATGGTAACCGGACCCCTTTTAAAAGCATGATAGTGTGCTATTCAGGGTGCATTTTTGGGAAATGAGAGAGAACTGTGAATTCACCTTGCACCATCTTGCTTTACTGTGGCTTGCATCAGTTTGCCATTTTTTCTTTATCTGCTTATGCTAAATCCTTTTACAAGCCTAGTGGCCCACGGACCCGGCGCTTATCTCCGGTTTCTGTAGTGTTAAGCAGATGAAAGTCTTTGACTCCCCCTGGACAGGACACTAATCTATTGCAGGTTAGCTCCCGGTAGATGCTGGTACTCATTTACCTATCCCGGAAGGATGGAAAGCTGAGTTGGCTTAGGCGGAAAAGAAAGCCGCACAAATATTTGAATCTAGGCAAACTGCCGGGATCGAACTGGGGTACTTGTGGTTGGAAAGCAGAGATCTTACCAACTGCGCCAACCACGTCCGCCCTATCTGCTTATGACCCACATAAAATTTTATACTGACAAATAATTTTCATAATCTCAGGATGCTGTGTATATTGACCTTGGAGGAAGCCATGCACACACTGATAGAGTACAACCAGATAACACAGAACAGGTGAGTGGAACCTACTGTAGATGAGGTATTAAAATCACTGTTGTGAATTATGAAAATTATAATCATCTAATCTTTACAAAGTTCTTATGATTGTTTTGATTATGATTATGGCTATTAGTATGGCTGTGGTTGTGGTTTTGGCTATGACTTGTCTATGACTTTGTCTATGACTATGACTACGACTACAGACTATGACTATGACTTTTGCTATGGTTATAACTGCGTTTGAATATGACTATTCTATGACTGTGGCTATGTCTTTAGCCATTACTCTGATTATAATTATTCATGACTATGGCAGTGGCTATGCCTATGGCTGTGACTGACAATTGTTATAGTTGTGGTAATGGCGATGGTAGGTTTTAGAAAGTCTGTAAATCTTCGTAGACGTGGATGGTTTCCAGTCCCTATTCTTGGGAGTTCGTGTGTTCCAGCGTCTTTTAGTATCGATCAAGTGTTCATTGAACTGACGAGGGCTCTTCAAACGAGCTGAAACTTGTTTTATTAGAAGATATAGAAGATCATCTGAGCGATACTAAAAGACGTTGGAACACACGAACTCCCAAGAGTAGGGACTGGAAACCATTGCGATGGCAGTTGTTATGTATGACAAGATTATGGATGTACTGTAAGTACTAGAATGATTTATAACTGTAGTTGTGACTGTAGTTTTCGTTGTGTTAATTGTATATTTATGTTACGGATGTGATTATAACATGATGACCTAAAATGATTTTATTATTTATTTCAGGAGAAACCCAGCAATGACTTGGTGTCCACTTTGATGGATACAAAACATACCATTGACTCCAAAATGGCCACCAGTCATCTAACCGTCTTTAAGGTGAAGAGTTACAATGAAACTTGACCCTGGTAGTGATAGTTTTTGCTCACAATTTTATTGTCTTTACTTGAGGATCTGTAGTATTTTTTTATTTTGTGGTAAGCACATTTTGCTCAAGAACGACGACTCAAATTCTAAAAAGCAAAAGATTATGAGGTAACTATCAACTTATGAAAATCGGTAACTTTTAATTTCAATATTTAATTTTCATGAGAACCAAATTGAAATATGTTTGTGTCCGTTTTAAGCGAACTACAGTATATTAAACCTTGACAGTCTTAAACTAGGAACAAGTACAAATTATTTGTTGCCTGAGTTTTCGTTTTTGAGAAAATAACTGCTGTTTTTAGACTCAAATTTTTGCAAAAGAGCTAACGTTATGTTGCTCGACAATTGGCAGTTCTCCGCTCAAGTTAATAAAGTTTACATGTTGCATTGACAATGGTGTTTTGTGCAGTTCCTAATTGCAGCTTCTGGCCACTTTAGTTATATTACTCTAAAATAATTAATGACTGTGCATTAAAAAACAATTCAGTCTCCCTACTTAAGAATTTTTAGTCATTCAGTGTAAACCATAATGTGACGTCAGCATCATAGCTCACTTTCAAATTGTGAAAATAAGTATAAAATCTTTAAAATTTGATTTTTCTCACTAACTATTAAAATAAATTAAATTTTTAGTAGAAAAATTCCAGGAATTCAGCAGGCCAGGATATTTCACGGAAACGATCGTTTAGGTTACGTGTCGGTTACGTGCTGGCAAGATGACGGAACCGAAAAACGGTTTCTGACAGCGATATGAACAGAATCAGTTCTTTAAATTTGTAAAAAATACAATAATGGCCATTGCAAAATGTTAACACATTAAGTATAACTAACAGATGAGTGGAGTTTAGATAGCTATTTAAATATACCGAATAACTAATTTAAGATATCAATTTCCAACATTACTTAATGTTTGCTTACTAAAATGTACTTTTTTATAGTCTCCTTTAGAAAAAAAGGATCTCATGATTAAGATTTACAGAAACAAAAAGTGGATTCCGACAGTTTCCCATGAAAATGATACACGGAACCAAAAACTGGCTTCCGAAAATTTCTTAAATCTCCAGGCCTGAATTGCTTTTATAATTCACTACACTTAAAAGAAAACTAAAAAAATAAAAAATGTTGCCTTTCACCTTTAATAGAGTCAAGATAGAAATTTACATCATTCATGGTATGAAAACAAACTTAATAACTTATTGGTGCAAAAATAATTTAATACAGCAACATTTACATTTTTTTACTTTTGAATCTTAACAAATAGAAGGTATCATTTAGCATGATAGTTTTAATTTCTTTTTAAACGTACAAAATAATACCCTTGATATATGTTTAATGTAATTTAACAAATTTAATAGAGAGAGCGCTGTAGCAAAAATGTGTTACAAAATTCTAATAATTTTTCTTTTATAGGGAAGCGAACCTATCTCCCCCGAAGTATTTGATGAGTAAGTTTTTTTTCTTTAGTTTTGAGATAAAGCAAGTTAGATAATGTAGATAAAATTTAAACACTATTCGCTGGTAGTAAAATGTTCCAGCATTTTTAAGAAACTCCTTCTTAAGCTAAACCAATAGTTCTAGCAATATGTCTACCAGTAATTCTCCACGGCTGCTAACATTCAGGCTCACTTTATTTTAAGGGTTTTAGTACGGGCTTAGTCCCTCTGACCCGAGAGGCCATAGTGCACTATTTAGTGGCTGTGTCATTACAAACACGCATGTGCAACACAGTTATGTATACCGAGGTATTGAAATAGGAAACAAAGAACCAAAACACTTGCATTTTTTGTTAGAAGCAAATAGCGACGTGTTAATAGGCATGAAGGCCACGTTCATAACGTGTTTTACTCGGTAAATCTACGATGAATAATAGTGAACCTGTGTTTTAACAGACACGCAGCACTTGGGCAGTTGTTTTGTTGAGTAAAATTTCAGAATTTCCTCCTAACATTTGGTATTTCAAACTTATTGGGCCTAGTCAGTATGGCATACCTAACTAAGAGTTCAATCATAAAAATTGTAATTAAGTGCAGTAAAGGCTTACGTTTGATTATTGGAGAAAGACTAGATTAACTTTAGGTCTTCTAAAGAGGAATAGTTTTTTCTTACTGTTGTCTATAGTTTGGTATTACCAGAAAAAGCAAATACCTGTATACAGTTTAGAGTGAGTTGAAGTGAAGTTAAAAACTGTGCAGCAACAACTGTAATAAAGAAATTATGATGCCTGTAAATTTAAGTCAATAATTTTATTATCTAGTTGGTTTTAAAGATGAAGATAATGGCGAGGGTTACTATAATGATAACGATGGTTATGGTGATAATGATAAAGATGATGATGGTGATGGTGATGGGATGTTGGTGATAATGATAAAGATAATGATGGTGATGGTGATGGGATGTTGGTGATAATGATAAAGATAATGATGGTGATTGTGATGGGATGTTGGTAATAATGATAAAGATAATGATGGTGATGGTGATGGGATGTTGGTGATAATGATAAAGATGATGATGTTGATGTTGATAGGATGTTGGTGATGATGATAAAGACGATGATGGTGATGGTGATGGGATGTTGGTGATGATGATGGAGATGGTAATGGTGATGGGATGTTGGTGATGATGATGGAGATGATGGTGATGGGGAATTTGGTGATGATGATGAAGACGATGATGACAGTGATGACAATGGTTATGATATTGATGACAATAATTGTGGTGATGGCGATGAAGATGACAATGAAAACGATGATGAAGGTGATGTTGCTGATAATAGTGATGATGACGATGATTATGGTGATGATGGCAATAATTATGGTGATGAGTATGATTTTGAAAATGATTATGAACGTGATGACGATGATAATGGTGATGATGAGGATAAAAGTGATGATGAGGATAAAAGTGATGATGATGATAATTATGATGGTGATGATGACGATAAGAATGATGATGATAATGGTGATGATCATGATGGTGATGGGTATGCAAATAATGATGAAAAAGATGATGTAGATGGTGATGATGGTGATGTTAATGGTTATGATAATGATGAAGATGACTATGGTATTAGTAATAGCGATGATGATATTTATGGTTTTTATGTTTGTAAAGATGATAATGGTAATCATAGCCTTAGTTGTTGTGTTTGAGGTAAAGGTGAAAATAACATTGAAAAACAGTATTGTTTTTAACTATCATTACGTTAATAATATTCTGTTTGAGTTAAATAAAATTTCATGTAATGAAAATGATACTTATTCAGTGTGTTACTTAACGCTTGGGAAGTGGGGCACACTAAGTGGGAAAAAACACACTGTCATTTCATTTTATAACAAAATATGAAATATTGTGTATAAAAGCAGTGTATAGTTTTATCAGTTTAACTTAACGTGTTTAGTATTATGATAATGTAAAAATTAAAAGTTAAAATTGTTTAACTAACCAAATTGCAGTCATTTTGAGGGAGCACTTCCTCAAGAAGAAATAGTACAACAAAGTGGTCAGAGAAAAAGACGAAGAGTGATATTTGACAACGATGAAAAAAACAATGATGAAATGAAAGATGAAGAGGTTGATGATGAGGGTGAAGAAGAGGAAGAGGAAGACTTACATGCAGAAAAACAAGGGAGCAAAGGAGACAAAAGTGACGGAAGTGGAAGTGAAGAGGAGGAAGACAACGAGGCAGATGAACTGAATCAGAACGACATAGAAGAATCTGAAGATGATGAAGTGACGTTTAATCCAAGGTGTCATAAAAAAGGTGCTTCTTATTAACTCTTTAAACTCAGTTTGTTAGTTTGAGTCTTGTATAGAGTGCCTGAAAATGTGATTTTATTGTTTTTTTAAAGTAACTTTAGATTATAACTTGAAAGAAACTGGTGTTTTTGACTTAAGATGGCAATTGTTTCCGGTTTTATGCCAAGGGCCAAATGTTAACAGTTTTAAATGCTTTGTTTTCAGGTGTTAAAAGAAAACTTTCGGTAAGTAGTTTTCTAGTTGCGTTGTTATCTTTCCTTTTCTAATCCTTCATTATACCTGTTACAGAATTCTCCCCTCACTCCCCCTGTACTTCCCCTCCTTCCTCCTGTACCTCCCCTCCTTTTTCCTGTACCTCCACTCCTTTCTCCTGTACCTCCCCTCCCTCCTCCTGTTCCTCCTCTCCCTCCATCTGTACCTTCCCTCCTTCCTCCTGTAGCTCCATTCCTTTCTCCTGTACCTCCCCCCCTCCTCCTGTTCTTCCTCTCCCTCCTCCTGTACCTCCCTTCCTTTCTCCTGTACCTCCACTTCTTCCTCCTGTACCTCCCCTCCCTCCTCCTGTTCCTCCCCTCCCTCCTCTTGCTCTTCCTCTCCCTCCTCCTGTACCTTCCCTCCTTCCTCCTGTACCTCCCCTTCCTCGTGTTGTACCTCCCCTCCCTCCTCTACCTTCCCACCTTCCTCCTGTACCTCCCCTCCCTTCTCCTATACTTCCCCTCCAAAGAAATTTTGTTCAATCCTAATTTTATGTTGGGATTCCAAGAAGAGCTGTCACTAGGTAATAATAATAATCTAATAATAATAATAATAATAATTTGGTTAAAACTTTTGAGTAAAAGTTCAGATGTCGGAAAGTAATAGGATAATGCATGATAGGAGTTTGTTTCTGCGCACTACAAAAACTTTCAAAATAGCTGGTTAAAACTCTGGAGTAAGGTTCAGTAGTCGGAAAGTGATAGGATAATGTATGATATAAGTTTATTTCTGCGCACTAAAAAAACGTTCAAAATAGCTGGTTAAAATTCTTAAGTAAAGGTTCAGTTCTCGCAATATGATAGGATAGTGCATGATAGGAGTTTTATACTGAGCACTGCAAAAACCTTCAAAATAGCTGGTTAAAACTCTTGAGTAAAGGTTCAGTTTTCGTAAAGTGATAGGATAATGCATGACGGTAGATTTTTTTTCCGCACTACAAAAACTTTGAAACTAACTGGTTAAAACTTCTGAGTAAAAGTTCAGTTTTCAAAAAATGATAGGATAATGCATGATAGGAGTTTATTTTTGCGAACTACAAAAACGTTGAAAAAAGCTGGTCGAAACTCTTGAGTAAACGTTCAGTTTCTAGAAAGTGATAGGATAGTGCATAATAGGAGTTTATTACTGAGCACTGCAAAAACTTTCAAAATAGCTGGTTAAATCTCTTAAGTAAAGGTTCAGTCTTCGGAAAGTGATAGGATAATGCATGATAGGAATTTGTTACTGAGCACTGCAAAAACTTTCAAAATAGCTAAATTCTTCAGTAAAAATTCAGTTTTCGCAAAGTGATAGGATAATCCATGATAGGAGTTTATTACTGAGCACTGCAAAAACTTTCAAAATAGCTGGTTAAAACTCT
>JAOBAY020081660.1:0-10773 GCA_025331085.2 Zoanthus sociatus
ATGGTCAAAACAAACAAAATGGCAGCAGATAGAGATCTTTGGGTTTTTACTCAATTTAGAGGAAATTTGTGGCAGTTATGGGGTAAAATGGATTAAAACGCTTTATTCAAAACGAGACAATGGACAACAGATGAGGTAAGGATAACTTTATTTCATAAACTCGAATTTCGCATTTCCTATCACCCGTGGTTTACCGTCTGTATTCGAGAAGATATGAAAGTCCAAAGGCAACACTTTCTCCTCAATTATTTTAAGACCCTGAGTACTGGTCCGGCCAGGCTGGGATAATCTGGCCTCCTGCAAGATAGACTAGCACCTTACCAACTGGGCTAACCAGGTAGCGGTAGCTATTTTTAGTGTTTAAAGTACTATATGGTTATTTCATTTGGTAAGATCGATCCTTCTAGCTCTGCCAAGAGTGAACATTTGTGTGACAACCCTTATTTTCACCAAAAGCTGGATCCTTTATGAGCCTAGTGGTCCTTTTGGCTCTTCCCAACTTTTGGGAGAATTTAGCATTTCATAAAAAGTAACATTGCTTTTGTACTAGATAAAATGACATTAGTGAATCTTGATCAAGTTCTAATCTCTTCTACCATTTAAAGTGCCTATCACCCCTATCCAGTTTTATGAAATTTCAAAACTACACATATGTTTAAGATGTTTTCTGAAGAAATTTTACGTATTTTGGTTTCTGTCTTTATTTAATCAGTCGACGAAAATGGTATTTTAAGCACATTTTCCGCCATATTGGATAAAAAAAGGAGCAGTAGAGGAATTGGGCACTAACTGTCATGTGACGTCAACCCGGTATCACAACTATACTATAGCTATTTTCGGTTCACAATTCGTAAGGAAAATGCCTGATAGATGTGTAGTTGGTGGATGTTCTGCCTTCCCAGATGTTAAGAAGGGTTTAAATTTGCTGTATTGTGTTATGCTGTTTTCACGAGATACTGGGTTGACGTCACACACTTGTTAGTGCCAGTGCCCCTTATTGCTCCTTTTTTACTTCGATTACCGTATTTTCAATTGTGTCGTAAAAATCGGGAATAACTTCAAATTCAATTTTGTTGGTTGCTTTTGCTTGTCTTTGAGGTCTACTTTTAAGAAAAGAAAAGTTTGGCTAGGGGTGATAGGCACTTTAAAGTTCATAAAACTTGTAAAACCAAACGATATCAACATAGCAGTAGAGAACAGGGGACAGGGGAGCAGCTGCCCCCCAAATATTTTCCGTAGCACTTTGAGATAAAGTAAAAAAATCAATAACTGAAAACTAAAAACCGAGAGAAAGAACTTAAAAACCATATTTAGCAGCTCTGTGTATGGATGCACATCAAAGAAATATGGTATTTTCGTTAGATTTTTAGTGCTCTCTTAAGATTTCAGAGGACTTGCCCACCCCCTCCCCCACCCACCACTGAAAAACTCCTATCTACGGTCATTATCAGACGATATCAAATAATAACTTTTTTTAGCTATAATATAAAATAAATGGCGCAAGTAAAAAAAAAAAAAAAACAACTGAAAGTAAGAACGAAAAGTCAGAAGTCAAAATCAAAGTGTAATAAAACTAAATTTTTTTTATTTTAGAGTGATAGCAACACATCTAGATCCAACCCTCAAGATCAAACAGCAAAACTTCATGTTCCTGATTTTAATGAAAATAGACAACTAAAATACTTAACATCAGAGTTGTCCAAAAGAAGACATTCGATGATCAAGCAGCTGTTTATGTTTTCTGGAATTGTGAACTGTTCTTCCATTATGTCTGCTACAAGTGTGACAGATCTTCTTACTATTCCATTAGACAAGTGTGATAAGGGCTCATTTACAAAAAGCTAAAACAGGGAACTCATCTGTAGTTATGGCAATGTAGGTCATTTCTCGCAAAATTGTTTCAGAAATACCCATTCTTGGATCTTGGCTGATAATATTAAAAATTCTGTTTTCACAAAGATCATCGTTTTCAGGGATTGGAAGTTCTTTTACAAGATCCTCTGCTTTCACTTTACTAACGTTGTTCAGTTACTGTGCTCACTTAGTGGGTGGCTCCGCCTGGGTTGTTCTTCAATTGGTACAGGATTTAATGGAGCCGAAACCAATTGTAGAATTGCACACAATTTAGGCATCCTGCTGATGAACAGTAACTGCTTTGGTATTTTTTTCAGTAGCATTCTAGTTATGTCTGTTAAGGTATCTATTTATAAATGGTTAATAGTAATAATAATAACTTAATTATTTATACAGCGCAAAAATTCATTTAGATATGATCTAATAAGCTTTACATAATCAAAAGAAATACTTAAATGAACACTAATATAAATTGGAATTACTTATAGATATAAAAATTAAATTTAAATACAATAGGCTAAGGTACATGCTAAAATTACTTAAAAATAATGAAAGCTATCCTAACTAATAAATATATACAGTATATGCTATATAGATGAAAATATTATGTATATTAATAAGTCTATATTATTGGCAGGCCATTTTAAAAAGATATGTCCTATAAGTGATTTCTTAAATGTATTGATAAGAGTATTCCAAAAGCTCTGTCTCCGGATTTCAGTTTAGTTATAAACCTTTACTGTTTCAAGGAGACGTGCATCGTTGTTTGATCGTAAATTGTAGCTGGACTGTTTTCTAAGTTAGACTAAATCACAAATATAAAATGGGTCAATGGCCCTCTAAAGCTTTAAAAGTGATTAAGATAATTTTAAACGTTGTAATAACGTATAATTTTTTAAGAAACATCACTCTATATGTAACTGGCAGCCAATGCAACTGATAAAGAACAGATGAAATATGTGAGAAACGTGACACATTTAAAACAAACCTAGCGGCTGCATTTTGAACGCGTTGAAACTTATTGATATGAATATATCAGTATATATGAGTAAGCTATTACAGTGAATCTAATCTACTGATAGCTAACGCTCGAACGACCTAGTGGCATTTTGAGTTAGATGCTTTCTAATTCTTCTAATATTATGTAAAGAATAAAAAGCTAAACTACTTGTTTTAGTAAAATGGTTACAAAATTAAAATTACAGTCAAACAAGACACCTAGATTTCTGGCCTCAGTCACTGATTCAACTCTGTCGCTGCCGACAAGCAGTGTATTTCTATTTATTTTGCTAAGTTGCTGTCGAGTTCCAATTATCATGAATTCAGTCGTAGACTCATTTAACTTAAGTTTGACCCTAATCATCCAAGCTCGTACAGCTCAAACATTCCATGCGTGCCTCCGTTTCATTAGTGGATCCATCTGGTCTAAATGACAGGTACAGCTGCGTATCATTAGGGTAAGCATGGACGTGTGGTTCTGGATGATATTAAATAACTTCCCAGTATATATAGAGAAGAGAAGCGGTCCCAAACAGGACCCCCGAGCAAGTCCAAATGTGATAATGTTAAAGAAGCGTTCATATTTATTGTAATTACTGGGAGAAGAACTTCTAGGGAACCATGAAGAACAGACGAAGGAATAGGATCGAGCTCACATGACTTTTTTGCAGATTTTTGTAGCAACTCCTCGACTTCACAGTCCCGTAGGATCTTGAAAGAATGCAGTTTTTCGATAGTATTTGATATTGATTGTTCTGGAGTTAGTCTTTGATCCCTGACGAACTGATACAATTATCGTCAATCTCTTCGCGTATAATCTCAGTCTTTCGAAGGTAAAATCTGTTAATTTCATTACAAGTCATACCTAGATGGTCTGGAAATACCAACCTCGCTTTCATGCCAAGAAGTTGGCTCGCCGCACTGAAGAGTTTCATTTGATCGTCATTATTCTCATCCATAAAGTTGGAATAGAAATCACGTCTAGCCTTGTTTAACAAGATGTTGCGTTATTTTTCTTAGCTTCGTAATCATGAGGATCACAGTCTAATCTGGTCCTTCTCCATTTACATTCTGTCTTCTTACGTGCTCGTTTTGCGATGTCAGTCGTCTCATTGTACCATGGTACAATCGGTTTGGTTACTCGAGTACGGGCCTTTTGCGGTACGTGACGATCAAGAGCTGTAGAGAGGGTGGAGTTGTACTCTTTTACATATACATACGTAGTTCAATTGTGGTTAAAAGCTGTTTATCCTCACACAAGGCATTAGAAAGCTCGTCACATATAAAACTGTCAATGTCTATAGATTTTAGCTTTCTGAACTTTATGGACTTCACGATAACATCTGGTCTTGGTGATGTTAAGCGACGCAGCAGACTTTGGCGACTTTTCGGATAAGGACGTGAAACCGTTGGCCCTCGGAGACATATATGTGTTTATGCGTGTGTTTCTGTCATGTTGAAAGGTCTCGGTCCACCTTAGGTGGTAAAGATGGTGTCCCCAATTAGTATGCCTTTGGCTAGCTAAATAAGACATGAACATAAATGCTTTTCTTCTTGCCCGTTACCACCTTTTACCTCCGGCCTTTTGGTCCTTCGGCCAAATCCCTTTTCATTTACCTAAACTTCATTTGGTTTTGAACTTCTGCTTTTCCACCATCCCTAATTTTAGTATTACCTATAATGAAGTTCATTCAGCTGTTTTTATGTTAATATATCATAGGAAACGAGACCGCTACCATTGAACAATGTAAACTAAAAAAAACAACAACAATAACTGAGCTCTCTTTAGCATCTTTTGTATTAACGCGATTATTATCACGGAAACAATACCATAATGAACTCGTCAGAGCTACATTTGTAATTCGTAGGTCCACGAAAGACGGTAAGTTAGCCTTTCACAAGGAACGTACTTAAGTGATAATTTGTGTGGGTGAAAGGTCTCAAGTATCTGAGAATGTTTCGACATATTAGTTTTTATTACGACTCTGAATTCAATTTTATTTAAGTTTTTGCAAGAAAGCCACTCCTCAGTCATTTAAAACGAAATATTAAAGCTCATGTTGGTTCTCTTTAAACAACATTTTCGTGTTTTATAACGCATTCAAATCACAGCTCATTAACACCTTTTAAGTTATTTTACCGAAGCCATTTTATACCAAACATACTTTTCCTCTTTTAGCTTGTAAACCCCTTTTGTCAAAAAAAAAAGCTGCTTTTGCGTTTTTAATGCTGTTTGAAAGCTTTTTCTTCAGGTTCAAGAAAAAAATGTTTTAATTGCATGATACTGCGGGGTTTGCTTAAAACAGATCTATTGCTTGTCTTTGCTCATATTCTTCTTTTAAGGGAACACTGAATCCTGAAGTTGGCCTTTTGTGAAATGTTTGTAAAGTGGAATATTGATCTCCACGAGAACAACACCAGTTTTGGGAATGTTACGTAATGACTGATTGTTTTTCAGATGTGACGTTAGTCAATAATTAATGAAATCGCTGGTTGAGTCGCGGCTTGATTAGTTAAATGATATTTTCCTGGTTGTTTAGAAACAAAAGTAGTCATTGAAGCACAAAGAAGCATCCATGCTTTAAAATAACAGAAAGATTTGACAGTTAATTTAATATTTCGTTAAGTTGCGTTGCGTAATATATAACGTTAGCAGCTTTTCCTGTTGACACACGGCATCATCGGCAAGTTGTTTGATGAAAGAGAATTTTTTTTAACCATGTAAATTATATTCGCTTTCTTGCAGAACCCCGCTGATAATGTTTGTTCTGTTAAAGCTAGAACTCCGATGAGTCAGGTGCATTCCAGAATAAATTATGTTTTCTTCAGGCTATAGTATAAAATTAAAACCACTAACAGTGGGAGAGATGCACAGCAAAAATGTTTTCGTCATTTTTCCAATCCGTCGTTTTGTGGTTGACTCCTTGAAATAACTTCCAAATAATTGGACAACAGTATTTTACGCAATTGACAAAGCTACGACTAGAGGTACGCTTCAACAAACCGAGTACTAATAATTCTGTAAGATTTGTTTAGAAAATTATCTCGCCGCTGATTTTATAAAACTTCGTTGCGAAGAAACGTTACAAAACAAGCTTTAGAAACAAAACGTTTTTAAGTAGTGGGTAAAACGAATTAGAACTTGAGAATTTAACATAGACATGGTTAAACGACTCTTTTAAACTTGTGTTTTACAGTAAGACAAAAAACAGGGACCCTTGTACCATATGTATATAAAACCTTCTAAAAGCTTTCATTCTTCTAACAGCGACATCGAGCTTCGATTTTAAGTTTATCCGGGAGGTACACTATCTACATCTTTAGTGAAGCAGTTCATGAACAAAAACTTTACCAATGGATTTAAGTAAATCTTTAAGAAGAATAAGTACTGCCAACGTAATTGTGTTCTCACGGATACCGGGTGGTTTTCATTCCGGACGAATTCACTCTATCATTTTTCTTTTTATCTGTAGCCTTGATACCCAAAGTTTCTATACAAGACATTCAAGAATGGGTATACCATTCAGGTTTTCTAATCGAATTTAAGTCTGGTACATGGAATTACTATATTTTGTGTTTTGTAAACTAAAAACAAACTCCGTTGCGAAAGGAAAACGTCTGTGGTTTCGAGATTGAAAAACGTTATTTCAGCATGAGCGAATTGCGAGGTTTAACTGAAGATTATCGAGCCAGCCGATTTTGTTATGTAAATGCTGTATACAAACTTCTGAAAGAAAACTCCTTCAGAGACACAAACTCGATTTATTGTATTCTGGAAACATTCATAAATTAACACGGTTTTGTTCTTCGACAGTGCTCGTAGGTCGTTTAACATTTATCGCGTGTTGATTGCTCGTTAGAATTTTGTTTTTCAAATATTGAATAATATAACGTTGCAGTCTTCAGCTGGTGGCTCGTAAATATATGTTAAAATGTGTTGGCATTTGTTCTATCTAATTCTAACTGATAAAGGGTGGAACAACATGCAGTATTTCATTATAAAACCTTTTCTCATGAAATAACATGATCTTATTTTTGGAGAAACAGTTTAGAACAAACAATTTAAATTTGAATCGTTTATATAAGATGAAAATTAAGTTCACTATGCCCTAATTCGACCATTGTTTTTCAGTGACGTTGGTCAAAGAAAGTTAACAAATTAAAGTTTATTTCTAGTTCTTTCTGGAAATTGTGAAATAGATCCTCCTTTAGTCTCCAAAACTGGTTTCTGATGAAAACCAGACTCGTGCTCTATACTTTGAGGCACATTGCTTTTATATTATTTGTATTTAAAGAAGTCTTGCAGAGCCAGACGGGTTTCTTACTAAATCTAAGGCTTTAAGGACCAAAGTCTTACGCGCATGCTAGTTGATCCGACATGATTTCCTTAATTCGCTTTATCCTATGAAAAAATTTACTTCTGAATTTTCGGAAACTTCGCTTAATGTTCTGGATATTACACTTGGCTTATCGACGGCTTTATTTTAACTGATATTTATTCTAATCTCGCAGCGGATAATCACATCCATTTGGATCCGGTAAGCGCTCACCCAAAACATGTGGCGAAAGCTATTCAAAAAGTGCAATTAACAGAATTAAATGAAACTGCTTTACTATGAATGTTTTGAATGCAAGGAAACTTTCCACTTTTATTAATTTTAATCGACGTTTACCAAATGTTAGTAAAGTCATTCGAGAGAATTTACATCTGCTACACGCTTCGCCAACTTTTAATGAATTGTTGGCAGCCGGTTCTATGTATATCATTGCTGCATTTAGGCAACCGAGAAACACCAAGGATATTGATCATAATCTGTAAGGCAAAAATTTGCGATCTTTGCACAAATTACTATAAAGAAATTCCTAATTTTTTTAGTACTAAAACCGGCAAATTCTATCTTAATTAGCAAATAGTTAATTGCAATTCTGATAGAGAATAAATTTATCTTGCCATTCACATGCAAGAAATGCACGATTCAATATATCGGATCAACCAGCACCCTTTCAAATGATCACTTTACAAAGAGACCTGTAGCCATACATTATCAAAAATATACCACAAAACTTTGATGATCTTGAGTTTGTCGTTATAAAACAAACTGGGCGCATAAAATGCGTAACCTCGAGCTCAAAACTTAGGACTTAATTCAAACATAAATTTAGTTTCGAAATGAAAATAAAAATTACTTTTTCGAGTCACAAAGTGCTCTACTCTCACTCTCAGAGGAAAGAAACTGCAACAATATTTGCAAGTAAAAAAATAACGCTACTGTAGCGAATAACGTAGTAGAAGTTCAGAATTCAACTACTGTGTGAAAACAGTTTGATGCTTCTATAACCTAAATGACAAAATTATTTGATAATACTCCACTTTTCCAAACAACAAAGAATATTGTTCACATAAACTTGCAGCCACACATGAAACCTTTGGCCACGTTGAAATGGCGATTGAAATATATTTGTTATTTTGATTTTACACGCCGATCAGTGCCATTTGAAAAACCGACACAGAGCTTTTGCTGCGAACTATAAACACCGCGGCGAAAAAAGCATATCCGACCTTTACATGAAACAGTATTTCTTGACGACGTGTAAGAACAATCAGTTGAGGTGTTGAGCATTTAAAAGCTATTAACTACACTTCATTGTTTTCGCAAACAAGATTGTTATTCCATTGTTCCCGCCACAATTTCTTCGAACAATCGTCAATAAACGGAATCGATCAAATCACTGCTAAATTTAGTCATCTTTCTAGCTTATAAATTTGAAAGCCAAAGCTGAATCGAATTCTTCTTTATTCGGTACCAGGCGGCGACACTGTTGTTTCTCCTCGCTATGCTGATTAATCCAGCGCGCTGATTTGCAGCTAATTTTTGACGAGCTAGTTGTCAAAAACTGCGTTTTGTAACCTGGCTGTCCAGGAAAAAAACGAAGCCGGATTTCAGGTCATAACTCGGGCTTTCCACAGGAAACCCGAGTAATTAACAACATGAATGGCAAGTTTTTGCTTACATGGACGGGGTTTTCTGTGATGCGAAGTATTTAGGCCAACACGAGTTGCTTGAGAAGCAGACCCAGATCAGCCTTGTTTTTGACTGGCTAGAAGACAGGTGTCGCACTGTCATTAAAATCATTTTTAATTCCACTTTTGCTTTATAATTGCTTCATTATATCAACAAGCTGCTTTATCACTCGGCGACCAGGCCACTAAAATTAACTCATTTTGCTTGTTACCGGCTGTATACCACAAGAATATATTTTCAAGCCATCTTGAAGGTCCTGAATTCACATGTTTACATGGAAAAGTGTGTCAAATTCCAACAAGAAGGGTTAAGAAGGGTTAACCCGGGTCAGAGGCAACGGATTCATGTAAACACTTACAGGCGTCTGACTGGAGGAGGGTTGACCCGGGTTGGCAGCCAATCCGGGTTCATGTAATCGGACTCTTACTAGAGAAGCTTACTGATGTGCGCTCACTTATGAACACTCCAACCATTTGGCTTGGCTTGGACAAAAGAGCGGAATTTAATTCAAAACACAGGATCAAGTACAACACCTAGGCCTTCTGGAATCTATCTTTATTATTTTACAATTAAATTCTAATTAAATATTCATATACTCATGTAGGTTTTTTAATGAACAAGACTTTAGAAAAACGATTAATTACAAAGACTAACTGTGCTAAAAGACAATGTTTCTTTACTATCCTAGTAACATCGTTAAGTCATCTGGGAAACTTAGAAGCTATATGATAGTATCGAAACAATTTATCAGTTGTGAAATTACAATGAGATAATATAACTCTAAGGGAAAGGCCAAAACTACGCGACAAAACAAAACAATAAAGTTAAGGTAAATGGTATTCAAAAAGAACTGATTAGTTTTTTTTATATCATCACATAGCTTCCAAGTTTCTCAGTTGACCTGACAATGTTCTTAGCACAAGTTTTGGTACTTAATTTATGTAGGTTTTACTTCATTATTATGATTTTAGTAATCAACACCTAGTTTAAACAGATATATTTTTAATACAGTTTTTGTGCCTGGTGGCTCATAGAGCCGCAGGCACTATGGTATCGTGCGTATGCGTGGGTGCGTGGGTGCGTGGCAATTCCGAGTAAATTCTGAAAACATTCCGATCGCAATAGTGCCATCAACAAACCGACCCTTGCTACTACTGGTCTCTACACTACGATCTCTCAGCACAAATTAACAACTTGGAAATCGAATCGGTACCGGGGTTGTAACTTTCCCGTAAAAGATCTGAAAAGAACGTAATCCCGTCGCACGTCTCTTTTCTCTCTGACGTTGCTGATTACATAATCACATACGGGATATTGAACGTAGCACATGTCTTTAAACACGTCGTTTTCATTGTCAGTATTGTTTGCATTTATTTCTTAGATTACAAACACTTGTTCTATTAAATCAAATAAAACAGAAGACCTCTGCAAAAACTGACTTTTCTGACATATATCAGGCCACACAAAATGTGCTTTCATAACCGTAAACCTAAAAATATACGGTTTTTAGCCAGGCATGTTAAAATTGTTAAAAAATGGGGTAAAAATCTTGACACTGGCTAAAAAATTTAATAAAAATGGACGTTTCGGCTACCAACTGTAGCCTTCTTCAGCAAAGATGAATCGAGCAATACAAACGGCGTCCAACTTAGACACATATAAAATAGAAAATCTCTAAGGGATTATTGTAAAAAATTAATGTGTGGTCATGTGATACTAAAAATGTAAAAAGTGTATGACGCGTGATTGTGTGTGTGACAAAAATGCATGCAAGTACGAAATGGCATTCTATTATAAAAATAAAAATGAGTTTCAAAAGACTATAGCCCTATTTACACGGCACAAACTAACCCAGGTTCGACCCGGGTTAAAAGTAATCCGGGTTCGACCCGACTTT
>JAOBAY020081669.1:0-10773 GCA_025331085.2 Zoanthus sociatus
AAGCGGGATCCCACCTGGGATAAAACCGGGATCCCAGGTGGGATTGGCGGGATCCCGTATCTTATTTTTACCTGGGTATTAAATGACCATTCATTTTTTATGTCTTTGCAAGTATAATCTAGACATGTCAATGGTTTTGACCAGTTCTGACATTTTTATTTTCTAAGAAAATTAAAATTTTTGGCTTTCAAAAGTCTAGCATGTAAAGGGTTAATAAGATTTTTTCTGCTTCTTTTATAAAAGGCTTGTTTTATTTCGACACAACCTTCATAAAATCATCACTTGCTCGGGAATTAACTGCCTTGTATCAAACTCTGAGTTTTGCATGTGGCTTCCTGAAGAGCTTGTTCTTAGTTTTCTTTTAAAATATTTTGTAATTCCTAGCTCTACCAATGATTCAAAATTTAGTTACTTGCCAGGAGCCAACGGTTTTACAACTTTTGTACCTCACCATATCTTGCCTTGTGAGATGGTTGTCTTCTCTCCTCGTGATAATATGTCTAATCCATCTTCATTTCTGCATCACTATAGACCTTTATCATAAATGGCGACTATACTTAATATTCTTTTGTCTGAATTCAAATTGGCCTCACTCGCCTCATTTGGGAAAACATATATTCTTGTGAATTTCCAACTCAAAGACAAGGCTAGCAAGGCTTATTTGAATAAATACAGAAGAATTTTAAAATAGGCGCCATTTATGAAAGTGGTCTATATCTTTAACAAGGCCCTTCTGCTCATGATCAGTCCTCTCCAGCACTACTTCATTTTGTACTAACTTTGGATAGAATATCCTTAGGATCCTCCTTAGGCACTTATCCACGTCATGTACATTTGCATAATTAATATGTTTTAAAACAGATATAAATTCATTTAAGAGCAATATTTTGTTGCATATAATATCAAGTTTTATTTTGTCTTGTTACTAAATTTTAAGCTATTACATTCAGGTTTCCTTGGTATGACATGATCAAGGATGAAGAAAGAGGTGAGTACAGTGATGTTATAGAATTTATTCTGAACATTACAGTAAGCATGATCATGATTATAAAATAAATGAGTAAACTAATAAGTATTGACTATGATTGGCACAAGTTGGGAGAATTTAACAATACAACTGGGACTGAAAGGTGAAGGTTTCTTTTAATATTTTGTGTCATTCATGGAGAAAAGTCACGAGAGTTCATAGAAAGCCATAGTGTACTCACCAACAGCGGGTATCACTGTTTCTAAGTGAGCCTGGTCGACCTTCAACACATCGTCTGTATCTAACATCCGGATCACTCCCACGTAACGGTTCTGAACATCCTGCAACAGCCAAACGTTTTATCGGTATCAAATACTTTGAATGGTTTAACGAATACAAGAGGTGTGTAACTTGTTCCCAAGAAACAAAACAACGGTACGAGAACAAACCTTCACGACTGCTTTCTTCTTATAATAACGATCTCCCAGCTTCTTGTGTAAAACTTTGACAATAATACCCTGGAAAGACATCAAAAGAAAATAAAGTTGTCTTACTAGTGTACATTTTTGTCGACTCTGGATACACCGTTGTTCAAAAATTTAAAAGAACTAAGAAAAGCAGACGGCAAAACAAGAGAACGTTCTCAATCTTTAACAGGAATCTTGAACAAGTTGCCTGATGGTTTCAACTTGTAGTTAATTCAAACTTGTGTGCGTGATATCCGTAAGTCGTCTTCTTGAGAGTTTGGATTATAATTTATACTCTTTCTTTGAAATCTTTTGGTTGATACTGTTTTATAAACATATGCAGGGTCCGAAATTAACGGTTGTCCGATCGTCACAGACGACTACTATTTTTCATTGAAGACCCGATGTTCGAAAATGGTCGTCCCACTGACGACCTAATTCATTTCGAAAACAAATTTTTCTTAAATGATGGATTCCATGATAACCTTACATTTTCCCACGTTAAAATGTTTTTCCTGTTTGACCTCTGAAAAATAGCGAGATGAAGGAAAACACAGCATGTTCTTGATGTTGCTTTACTGTACATAATGTTGATAATTATTAAGTAACACCTAAATAAAATAATGTAACAAAAGTTGGCTTTGTGAGTAAAGGACGGTTGAATTGTGGTTGAATACAGCGTACTATGTAGTGTTAGTTTTTCTGTTGTGGGTTGGTAGTGGGAACAACCAAATTTTTCTCTGGACGACTAATTCAAAAAACATGGTCGTCCCTCTGATGATGGCCTCTTTCAAAAGTTAATTTTGAACCCTGCAGTATTTACCGTAGTTATTTGCCCATAAGCCGATCTCAGGTAGATGCTGAGACCGCCGTTTTGAACTACGTAATTTCAGTGTAGCAGTCATCAACAAAAATCAGAACAGACTTGAATTACACAAATGGACGACAAGTACATTTTAGGATCATATATATTGATTGGCTATTCAGTATATGCACAACCGAAATTAGCGAATCGGCGTTAACTTAGTAAATATGTTTTTTTGGACTAAAAAAAATGAAAAATCGTGGTTGTATATCGAATCCCCCAGTTTTGGGAAAATTTTACCAAAATTTTGATCGCTCAGAGACAAAATTGCTCGGCGTAGGTGAATAACTACGGTAGTTGTTGTTGTCAAGTGATCGGTGGAATAATGATAAAATAATATTGAAAATACTCGCAAAATGAGCTTAAAAGAATACAAAACGAAATGAAAATGTTTTTGAAATATTTTCTTTGTCTAGAAAACCAAAAAAAACTTCTAAAATTTAAATTACTCTCATAATACTAACAGTTGTTGTAACTATACTTCACAACACTTGCATTGCGTTCCGCCCTATAGGGTATGGTTTTGAACTCTAGAGTCTGAGATAGGGTATCATATTTGTCTGAGGTCTGTGATAGGGTATCTAATTTGGCATGGGTCAGGGATCTAATTGTCTGGGATAGGGTACAGTTTCTTATGTTAAGAGAATTATAATTAACACTTATTGACTGAGACCGAGGGAAACAGTATGTTTTGTGGTCCCGAGATCGCCGATGTTTCTGCCGAGGGAAACATGGCCGTCGAGGGGCCACGAAACATACTTCTTTCCCGAGTTTAAGTTCAATAAGTGTTTTGTTATATACCAACTTTTAAAGAAAAACAAAAAGAAGATTATAAATAATTTTTTTTTATTATCCAAATTTGTGTTTTGTGATCTTTTGAAATCACACCAAATTACAATTAACTTCCGGTTTTGTTATTTACCGGTCCATAACATAATGTTGCCCGCTGAGCGCGTAGTTGCAGGGAAACAGCGAAACTTGTTCACGTGCGCGTAATGTCTTCTCGTCCAATAGGAGTACGAGGAAAACGGACTTTGATAGTTGGTATATAACAGTTTTATTTAAATTCCGTTTCAAGTTTCAGCGATTAATGTTTGAACAATTTAACATGTTCGCCATAACACGTGGAGTTCTGAAAATCGATAAGATTTATGCTTTCTACTTTAATTAATTGAAATACTAAAATATGCCTTTGTGACAAAACGTAAATAATTTCAGTGATGGCCCTTCATTATTTTCTGTAAAAATAGAAATAATATTAGTAACTAATAAAAAGAAAGTACAGGTTTTGTAACAACACCGGTTTTGCAGAAGTGCCATTCTTGATCAATATTTTCTCCTTCTTCCAAAGTTAAAATTGGATTTTTATAATAAAGGTGTAGTATTCAACATGATTGAGCAAAGTTAGTAGATTCGACTCTTTCTACTAAGAACTTTAAATTGAGGTAGTCCCCGTTATCATAGGATTCGAACCCATGACCTCTCAAACACCGGGCGGGCACTCTATCCACTGAGACTAGGCCTAGCCACAAGTTGCCGATAAATTCTTAAAAAGTTTCCAATAAAAATGCCAGAAAGTTGGCGAAAAGTTGCCATTTTTTCCAAAAAGTTCACAAAAACTTGCTGAATTTTCCAAAAGTTATAAAAATCGACTCGCTTGCTTGGCAATTTGGCTTACATTGTTTTTTTTTCGTTGTGATATACGCCTCGTGGAGCGGTTTTTAAAGGTTGGATTTGTCTAAATTTTTTTTTCTCGAGATATTTTAGCTTTTACTGAAGTAGAAAGACCTGCCCGTAGCCGTTTTTAGCTTCTGCAGCTGGATTAATTGGGTCTTCATGGTCAGATTTACCTGAAAAAAATGGATTGGTATACGTGTATAAAACAATTCCCGTAGGGTCCCGTGAGACCATGAGCAATATTCTAGTTACTTGGGTCAAATTGTATATCGAATGCTGAAAAAAGTTGCAAAAAGGTAAAAAACAAAATTTTTAAAAGTGCTGAAAATCTGAAAAGTTGCCGAAAATCTCAAAAGTTGCCGAAAAGTTACCCAGCAACTTGTGGCTAAGCCTAACGAGAACTCATGGAGAGCTGTATCACCCACAAATGTAATATAATTAACCACAAATGTAATAATTACAAATACAGTAACCACAAATGTGATAAAATTTAACCATAAATGTAATAAAACAGTTAACCACATATGTAATAAGATTTTAGTTACAAAAATTAGACGTTATAAAAGGCATTAGTAAAGCAACAATTTAGGAGAGGTTATTTCCAGCGGCTATAGCTTAAACTTCCTTGACACCCTTGGAACGTGGGGGTAGGGATGAGGGGACAACAGCTTCTCCATGGTCAACACCAATCAACAACGCTTTTCAGCTGTACCAGGTACCAGGTGGCATTCAGCTGCTCCGGAAGCGGTAGAGCACAAAGTCAGTACTTATGGAACACAGCTTCTTGTTACACCTCGCTGGGCCAGTTGCCCTGCACGTGAGCTTTTAATTTGCCCTTCTAGTGGCCGCATTAAGTGAGTGAAGTCGATGTGCCGAAGCAACTGTTTTAGCTGTCTTTTTACTCATTGCTCCCTACACCGTACCAACGAGTCCCAAAAAGTACGAAACAGCCGTCTACGGTTGAAATTGCTAGCTCAATTCGAGCTCCTATTCATATTGGTTCACTGACAAATTAATTATCAGCCATTTGAACATTTATTATTCATGTTTATACTTTCTGTAGCTGGTAGATCTTTTCAGACCCTGCTTGAGTCGACATTTGTACACAGTATTCCGTAGTAAAATCTTTTTAGAAAAATTTTAAGTGACCTCCTCCCAAGTTAAAAATCCGCGCTTCCGGAGCAGCTAAATGCTACCTGGTACCTTCCTTTTTTTCCTGGTACCGTTCTTTATTTTTTCAAAAAATATATTACAGCTGAATAGCGTTGTTTATTGGCGTTAAACATGGAGAAGCTGTTATCCCTCACCCCTACCCCCACGCTCCAAGGATGTCAACAGTCAAGTAAGTTAAGTTTAAAATAGTCGCTTGCAATAAGTTGAATAACCTCTCTTGAAATTGATGGTTTTCTAATGCCTTTTACAACGTCTAAGTTTTGTAACTAAAGTCTTATTACATTTGTGGTTATAATAAACTGTTTTATTACATTTGTGATTAAAATTTTATTACATTAGAGGTTAACATTTTATTACATTTGTTGTTAAATTTTTTTACATATCTGGCTGTTATTACATTTGTGGTTAATTTTATTACATTTGTGGTTAATATTACATTTGTGGACGTTTATTACATTTGTGGGTGATACAAAGAGCAAAGTCATTAAACTGAGTTCATATGTGACACGTGTCCTGCATACTGCAAGAATCAGCACCGTCGAAGTCATCGTGGTAGCGATAAATGAAATAAAGATGGTGAATTTTGAGCTTATCAGCTTGTCACTTATCACTACCCAGTGAAATAAAGATGGTGAATTTTAATTTGAGCTTATTTATCAGCTTATCACTTAGTTGAATAATTTACCTTTCACAACTAGTAAATGTTACTGATATTTTTGTTACAATTCTTTTAATTAATATTATTATTATTAACATCGTTAGTATTCTTGTTGTTGTTCTGTGTTGAAATGGCCCATTTAGACTGACAGACGTAAGTTGATCATCACAGCTGAGTTTAGCTGTCATGCCAAGGGCACGGCATCTCATATCTTTGAAACCTGATGCGGTTGAACGTCGGAACTCAACAATGTTATGTGCCAAGAAACAAAAAATGATTTCTGACTGCAAGAGTTGTTCATCGTTTCCCACAGGCACACTGTTGGCCTTGGCTGGCATCGTATTGTATTGTGTCGGTTTTATACGACTGGGGATGAATCAAACACTCTACGAGAGACGGCTGAACGATATTGAAACACTCTTGTCGAACTTGAAGAACACCAAGCCTCCATTAAGCGCAACAGCAAGTAAGTATCTCAATAGATAAAGGGCAATTGCAAGCCAATTCATAATATGTGGTAAAAACTACGTTGCAATTATGCAAAAGTATACATTTTCAAGTTATTTTTATTGAATTCCAAACAGCTAAGCTCAGCACAAGGAAGCATGAAAAAATAGGGCCGGGAGCGTTTTTAACTTCCTGTGAAACAAAAATTACATAAAAGAAACCAAATGTTTTGTTGCAGAGTCTATCAGCTACTTTAAAATATTGATTTTATTTTGATAAAAGAGATATTAAGGTTAACTGTAACGTAATTCGTTGCATCCGTACTCTTTATGTCTTTATGGCGATATCCGGTTTAACTTCCTGATTGGTAAAATATGGTCATATAGCTATACTGATGTGTAGAAAATATCGTACAAAGATTACCAAAAAGATGACTAAAAAATATTTAATTAGGTGCTTGTGTTTTAAGGACAATAAAAATTTCTCCATTTTTCCTGACTTGTAATTTTGAAATCAAATACTTACTAACAGTTCAATTAGGAAGCTTGTTGTAGCTACTTAGTTAAAATCTCAGTTTTCCATCTCTCAGTTGTTTGTTGGGTTTGATTCCAAATACTGTCTGCGTTTTCCCACTTTTTACTCCATTCCACTTCTTCCTTATTTTATACTTTTTCCACTTTCTATAAATGAATGAAAACGACCCAAACTAACGATGGGGAAAATGTGTGGCCGACGATATGGAGGACCCATAAAACACAAACATGCATAGTGAAACAATAATCATAATCACAATCACAATCACATTCACAGTAATAGTCACAGACTTAGTCGTAGTCAGTAGCAGTCGCAGTAACAGTCATAGACACAATCACAACAGTCATAGCTGGTGCAGTCACAGCCATAGACATAGTTGACCACAGTCATAGTCACAGACATAGTCACAGTCATAATCACAGTCAGTCACTGTCGCAGTCACAGCCATAGTCACAGACATAGTCACAGCCACAGACATAGTCACAGTCACAGCATGCAGCCACAGCCATTGTCACAGTTATAGTGATCACAATCACAGTCACAATCACTGTCACAGACACAGTCACAGCCATAGTCGCAGTCACAGCCATAGTCACAGTCACAGTCAGTCATAGTCACAGTCATAGTCACAGCCATAGTCACAGTCACAGCTGGTGCAGTCACAGTCGCAGTCACAGCCATAATCACAGCTGGTGCCGTCACAGCCATAGTCACAGTCACAGCCATAGTCATAGTCACAGTCCTAGTCACAGTCATAGACATAGTCACAGTCACAGCTGGTGCAGTCACAGTCACAGCTGGTGCAGTCGCAGTCACAGTATTAGTCACAGTCATAGACATAGTCACTGTCACAGTCATAGTCATAGTCATAGACGTAGTCACAGTCGCAGCCGCAGTCACAGCTACAGTCATAGTCGCTGTCACAGTCACAGTTACAGTCATAGTCATAGTCAGTCATAATCATAACTTTATTCAGACGTAAAATTATTTAGCTGAGGACACCATCTTTACCGCTCCAAGGTGGACGGAAACATTTCAAAGAACAGACACACACACATAAACACAGATATGTCTCCTAGTCTCAGAAGTGCTTATGGTTTAACGTTCTTATCCGAGGAGACGAGAAAATTCAACCATTTGCAAATGTTGAACCAAAGGCAGCACCCTCTCCTCAATTACTTTTAAGACCCTGAGTGTTGGTCCGGCCAAGAATCGAACCCGAGCCTCCCGCACGATAGACTGGTACCTTACCAACTAGGCCAGAGGAATGGGAATATGAGGTGTGCGTACATATTCGTTTACAACTGCGGAAAACTACCGCTTGTGCTACTATATCGAATCGAACAACAGTTTGTATCTAACTTGCAAGTAAAACAAAATCAAACAGCTTTAATTCCGGTGTACAATAAAAGGACAATGTTGGCAAATGATAGCACGCAAAGATTAAGGCGTGACTGATGTGACGTCAACATCATTGAATCTATCATTTAAATCTCAGGGACGACAATTCTAATTTGAGGAAAATGGTAGACTTTCATCCCGGCGAAATTGAAGAAATGAATATAATATGATTTTAGTAATTTATGGGGCTAATTTTTCTCAAAGCGTCTTGATTGTTTTTGCTTTAAATCTTTTTTCTTTAGGTACAGTTCACGCCAACTGGGAAAGAGATTTGAAGAAGGCTTGGTTGGCGATATCAGAAGAATTAAGAACAAAGCGACAAAAAAGAGAGGCAAAAATGAGCTCTGGAACGGATAAAGATGCTTTTGAGGAGTCAAAAAATATCTTGGTCGCTATCAACCGCAGCATGAAACTCTTTACAGAAGCAAGTATGACTTTATGCAACTTAAGTCGCAAGTAAGAACTTTTCTTTTATGGTACGAGGAAATGTAAAAAACACGATTCGCAGGTTCGTGTTTTCTAAATTTCTCGAGTGTTCTCAAATGTCCGTGGTGTTTTATCACAGTGTAATACACGGCTTAGGCTTCTTTATTTGCTTTATAATATAGATTTTACACGCCGCGAGTTGAAACAACAAAGCACATAGATCGACAAACTGACGCAATTTAAATCTCGATAGTTTCGCTTCTTCTTGTTTATTTCTGTGATAAATCACTCTCGTCTTCAAAACATTCTGCTGCTTTGCAGGGATCTCCATCATAAGTGTCTTCAAATAAAATGTTTTCTGCCATCTCGACCAATCAGAGCGCGCGTATAGGGTCCTATCTATATTATAAAAAATAATAAGTCACCCATAAAACTAAATAATACAAATTAAAATCCAACTGCTTACTATATTTGCGAATTGTGATACCACAGTACAAACTCAGTCTAAATAGTCATTATGCCACTTAGAGTAGAGTTGTCAATTAATACATCAACTACTAAAATGACCTGCTGTCACAGATGTGGCTCAAAGGTGTGCTTTACCGGTTTCTCAAGAGTTACTTCCCGTTGAGCTTGAAGCCTGAAAATTATATTATGCAGGCTTCTCTTTCGCACTTTGAGATAGCTGCGAGTATTAGGCTTATGGATTTTAGATATAGAGAGTTTAACGGCATGTCATAACTGAGATACTAAGCTAGGCGTTACTAAGCACAGAAAGGCATAATTGACGGAATTAATGGTCATTTCTAGGTCTCGTAGACAGTTTCAAAGCTCGTGTCTCAAGATTCATCTGTTTTGATAAGTAATCCTTAATTATAACCTCTGCGATACCAGACACAGTTATTTGACTGAGTTTTAAGACATATCGGTTCTTAAACCGGCGGAAACTGACACAGACTTTCAAAGAATGTTATAATACAAACAGTAACGTTATAAATAAACGTCGCCGTTATAAATACGCAGTAATTGTGGCATTATAGCTAAATTGGTAATCGGTATCGCAGAGGTTATGGGTTCGTTTCTTGTTGATTTCAGATGCAGCATCGATCATTCATAATACAGTTCTCCCCTCGGGGCTTTTCAGAACCTGTTTACAAGTATATACAGGGTCAGACACTTAGATAGTCCGCAACAGCGGCTCACATATATTAATAACCGTAAGTGAAGAAGACACTGAACCACAACATCGGGATCACTATCCTGCTCTTTTCGACACTGAAATAAGTGGGTTCTTTTAAGTCCCTCGACAGAGTGTCGAGAGACTGGACCTACGGTTTAACGTCCTTATCGCGAAAGTCTAACTGTTTGCAGATGTTAGAGCAAAGGAAGCACTTTCTCCTCAATTATTTTAAGACCCTGAGTGTTGGTCCTGCCGGGAATCGAACCCGAACCTCCCGCACGACAGACTAGCACCTTACCAATTAAGCTAACCAGGCGGCGGTTGATATAATAATATCAACAGCTAGGTTTAGTCAGGGATAAACATTTCAGGTAAACGGTTTGAGAAATAAGCACAAGTTTTGTTTACTACACTCTTTTTTTTATGTATAAGAACATCTTATTTTTGGGCCGAGGCCGTCAAAGTTCTTAAATATTTTGGGGATTGCAGCCTCAAATGTTCCTAAAAATGTTCTTAATTTAGGTAGCGTTTACACACGTAGACGGCTATATTTTGATCCGGATGACAATATCTGCGCTTATATGTTACATGTAAACGATCATCGTTTATTTATCCTTTTCGACCGTTCACACGGAAACGCATAGCTGGCGAAAATAGCCGGATAGATTCATCGCAGTTTTCAGCATTTACGTGTAAACACTGGGCCAAAACGGATAAAAAATGTACGTTTACAAAAATAGCCGGATGCGTGTAAACGCTGCCTTAATCATACTCAGTATAGACCGTTTTACTGGTCCTTATAAGACAGCCTGTGTACTTATTTTCTCAGTTTACTTCTCAAGCGCAAACGTTACGTGTTTATTTAGTTTATGAGGCCCGGTTCAGACGTCGAACTTTTCCGTGTACCGAACCTAATTCCTATTCGAGTCGACTCGAATTAATTAAGTTCAGCAGTTGATTCAGACGTCGAACCTAATG